>JAECUM010024240.1:0-20200 GCA_016617855.1 Megalonaias nervosa
AGGTACACAAAAATAGAGCACAAACTAAACAGCAAACAGCTGATCTTGTCGCAGATATTTGCAACTTATAATTTAATGAGTGGGTGGAAACTCAGTTCCTTAATGAGTATGTGGAAACTCAGTATTTTAATGAGTGGATGGAAACTCAATATTTTAATGAGTGGATGGAATCTCAATACTTTAATTAGTGGGTGGAAACTCAGTTCCTTAATCAGTGGGTAGAAACCCGATACTTTAATGAGTGGATGGAAACTGAATGCTTTAATGAGTGGGTGGAAATTCAGTACCTTACTAAGTGGGTAGAAACTCAGCACGTTAATAAGTGAGTCGGACCTCTGGACCTTAATGAGTGGATGGAAACTCAGAACTTTAATGAGTGGATGAAAACTCAGTACTTTAATGAGTTGGCGGAAACTCAGTATCTTAATGAGTGGGTAGAAACCCGATACTTTAATGAGTGGATGGAAACTCAATGCTTTAATGAGTCAGCGGAAATTAAGTACCTTAATAAGTGAGTAGAAACTCAGCAGGTTAATGAGTGGTTCGGACCTCAGGACCTTAATGAGTGGGTGGAAACTCAGTACGTTAATGAGTGGGTGGAAACTCAGTACTTTAATGTTTGGTTGGAAACTTAGAACATTAATGAGTGGGTGAAAACTCGATACTTTAATGAGTGGGTAGAAACTCAATGATTTAATGAGTGGGTGGAAACGTACTCCGTACTTTAATGACTGGTAAAGCCAAGAATGAACATACTAGAAATTGTAACCCAATCGAATGATGGATGTATTCCATCGAGTGGGTGAAAATACTGGTGTTTTCACCCACGGGAGGAAATATATCCGTTATTCACTCGGAACAAGCAAATGTCATCAGATCAGTTTAATTTATACACAAGGACTCCGATGTCTCACATATCGTTTGAAACTTTAAATTATTAACAATTTTCGTCAACAACTGAATACACGCGAGATGAAACTAATTGATAAATTCTCAGGTCCCGCCCGTATGAAGCAAGCCATTAAAGAATTATTGAAAGAGTTTCTACGCTAAACAACGCATAACATTCTGTATCTATTTTTATTGTCTCAATATTCCTGCCCAAGAGATATGTGAAATCGTCATTATTTCTCTTATTTTATTAACCTATGTCTGGTTTGGAAAGGGCTCAATTTCCAAACCGGCCTAATTTCCAGTCTTGAACAAATATTTGCTATTACGTTTTGACTGTCATAACTGATATAAGTTTCACTCGTTGATGCTAATACTCCATTACTGAATCATATAAATAATTGCAATTGCATTAGTTCGTAAATGTAACGAAGATTTTCATTGGTCAGAACGTAACAATGTGATCATACCAAGATGCATTCATTTCTAAACAATCTGTACGGAGAGCTACTTGATACCAGTTTCTATACACACAGTCACGTGCACAGTAACTAATGGAAACACTGAAACAAAATTCATACACACTGCATACTGCATACCTATAAAATGAAATAAAAATGTTTCTGGGATTATATTTATGATGAAAATTGAAATTTGAATAAATTGATTTTGACAGAATCAAACAAGAAATCTTAGTATTTTTCTTCTGATAATATTTCATTCTTTCTCTGACAATATTTGATCTACTCTGGAAACAAAAACTGTTGCATGTATGCTAGATGTTTGTCTGTTGTGCCGCCCCTATTCTGCAAGCAACTGTTCTGCCAGAAATATCAGTTCTGAAAATTTTCGCCACATTTGCCATATCATATAAATGTCGTACATGAAGACACTGAACACACACTGACCCATCAATATTTGACGTGCCTTCGGAAGTGAACGAGATTTCACAAGCTGAATTATCAAGCATTACGAATGAACCAATTAAACTTTAGTTACTTGTCAATAGAACAGAACTATGATCACAAACTAAAACGGATTAAATCTCGCAAAAGAAAAGATGACCAGAAAAAAATCGACTTAAATCTCTCAAACCATAAGATCTCTTATGTAGAACCCTATCTCAGAGATGGGAAACTCCGAATCTGCCAAGAAGAACATTTGGGCTACAACACTTTCACTGCGGCTGGTTATAAATGAAATTAAAACTATGGGTAAATGGATAGGGGGATTGGAAGGAGGGGTGATAAAGACTAAAGTTATAATAATTGTACCCATAGTTCTGCAATGTAAGATGCCGACCCTGATAATTAAGAGGTAGGGGTGGGATGTAGGTTAGAGATTGACCCCGCCACTCCCCCATTGTAACAGTCATCATTTATGTCTTAATTTGTTTTAGTATCGGACTCCCATCACTATAACCATTTACCTACAGTTTTAGTTTCATTTGATAGTAGCTATTCGGTTAGGGGTGAGGTGGGAGGACATCACATGACAGTTTATTTGCTTTTGTCTCGGTTGTCAAGCCTAGAAAACCACGAATGGTGTTGTAGAATACTTTACAGAGGAACTCTATTAAATGTTTCAGTCTTCAAAGTAAAGTGTCTCTACCTTAGCTTGACAAAAAGACACCGAATAAAAAGATCTGAAATTACTGCTTTGTAGGTTTGTATTTAAAATGGTTATCGCGTATTTAGGCCTATCTTCTGCACGTTTCAATGTTTAATGGAAGCTCACAAGAAGCTTAATTGTGCAAAAATGCTTGTCTCAGAATGGTATTACGGTTGATACAGCCATTTTTCCTTCTTCGGGAACGAATGGTATTTCAGATTCTCCATTTTATCAGACGATGGGTACTTTCATATGTTTTGAATAGTAATTATGTAATCATTCTTTGTGCGGCATCTTACTGAAATTGGTGTCTCAAAAAGAATGATGGATTACGTTACACGTTTTATGCGCTGCAAAATTAATTTTTAACCGCACCGTATTTCATAGCTAATAGTTTGGTGGGAGTTTTTTTTTCTCCCTGAAGGTCCATGTAAATACCAAGACCGCATGCACTTCAAATTATTTTGGCATCTGAAACAAAAAGATGATGACAAATTGAGTTTAGGTGACATACTGCATTACTTGCCATCCCTCTCAGCAAGTTGTAGATAAAACTTTGATCATTTCTGGTGTTTTGTATTGACATATGGCCATCCATTGAGGACCAAAATGTGGACAGAGCATTTTCACACGAAAAGTTGAGGATCAAAATGTGGACAGAGCATTTTCACACGAAAAGTTGAGGATCAAAATGTGGACAGAGCATTTTCACACGAAAAGTTGAGGATCAAAATGTCTTTAGCGTAATATGTCTATTAAGATCTGTAAAGTCTTTATATCTATAGTAATGCATTTCATTAATGTAATATTTCACCCATTTTTGGATTTTTTAAATTTATTTACGTATACCAGATGCAGGTTTAATATCTTCTTATTGAGAAACATGGCGCAGTGTGTGTGTATGTGTGTGTGTTTTGTGTGTGTGTATTTGTGTGTGTGTGAAAATAATATATTGTTATGTATATTTAATTTGTTGGCTTTACTCTATGATTATATGTTATGTATATCTGTATTTTGTAATTGACCTTTGTCCAAATAGAAGTTAATAGTCTACCTGACTCGTGACATTTATTTTGTAAACAACGTAATACATAGCTAAAATTTCTAAACGATTATAGATTAAATATTCAAATTCTTATTAATGGAGTTAAACATGTTTAATTGTATCTGAGCTTAGGACATTAGTTTTTTACTTTGAAATTCCTGAACTTGTTGACAACTTAGAATGTTTTTTTAAGAAAGGACTTTATAATTATTGTTTCTTAACTTTTTATAGTAATGTTGCTCACTTCAAAATTATTCACCCCTACCCTAACATCTAAAGTGGAATCAGTCTTATTGTAGTGTGTAGTTTTGATTTAGTTTGATTTATTTACTTAAATTATTATTAACTGGAATTACAATGTGCACAGTAATATTTTCGGACTGAATCGTTATTTTGGAATTATTGTGAATTCATTCAAGGACCTTTTGGATTATATTACTGTGTTACATCAAGACTGTTAATAAATCGCCACATTCCAGGCCATTGCGGCATTAGCACTTTCGAGACTACAGGCACATTAGCACATTCAAGATTAGAATTAATTTTGCATCACCAATATAACTCATTGGGAGCTCTATACATTTGGACTTGTGATAGAACTTTTAGGACTGTTTAGGCTGTATTCGTCTTCTCCACAGAGGAAGTGTCTGTTGACGCAATCAAGAAAGGACATTTTATGCAGCCTATTACCCTAATTATAACAAATTCATCTTATAGTGTTTGAAATAAGCCGCTAACAAAGGATACAGTTGCTATAACTTAAGTTATACACTATTTCTAACATGGCGTCATTTTAATTATCGAAGATTCGTGATCTTTTCGTATTCAACCAGTGCGGTTTGTTGTTGTTGTTGTTGTTGAAAGGTTTAACGCCATTTTTCAGCACAAGTTAGGCTCTACATGGCGGCCTGTATAAATGGTGGAGGAAGAACCCGAGAAAACCCCTGAAAGAACCACCGACCCACGAGGAGCTACTGGCAAGCTTTCTCACATACTCGCATTGGCCGAACCCGAGACTCGAACCCACGCAGACAGAAGTAAGATGGCAATGATCCGTAACGGTGAGTGCTTTAGACCACTTGGCCACTCGGGGCCCCGTGCGGTTTGTATTTTGATTATAGAGATTATCAGAGAATAGTCATGATTTCGTAGACATGTTGTGATCCGCTTGCTTTTAGAAATGCTAATTCAATTTGTTTCGCATGACCTTTGTCAGTTCACTAATTTGTCCCCGCTCATTCCTTTCATGTGACAGATTGTGACAGAAGTGGTAATGCGATTCTGGGTGTGTGTGTTATATGTAATTGTTTGAAATATATACAGAATTTGTATGCAATTTCTTTTCAGACGTTATACAAACCAGCACTCCATCTCAGAGGATAAAGGTAAGTGTGATGTGCGGGGTTAATAACTAGATTTTTTTTCCCTTGCCCTTTGTAGAACATATAGCGTCTTTAACACTCCAATAGTCGTGTTCTTGTCTGAAGTTCTAAAGTCTATCGTTTCTTTTCAGGTTTGTCTACTGCCACATTCTTGATTGATAGATCTGAATTTTTATAACCGAGAGATATGGCTGTTTTCCATTGCCTTTTATCTGTACGATGTACATTAAATTGTTGCGTTTCACATGATGTTGAATAGATTGTGATTAAGGCTGGTCGTCTTGTCGCGTCAGTGAAAGAGCATATTCAGTCGAGAAAGGAGTTTGGGTATGAGAGAAGTCCCTCTGGAAATTTTACGGGGAGAGTAGGCTATTGGAAGAGAATAAAGATTGAAAGAAAATGAGTTAGCGGAAAAAATGGTTAGAATTAACGAGACATGCGGAAAGACAAAAGGCAAGAATTAGAAAGAGGTAGAAACGAAAAGGGTCGAATTTGAGGACAAAAAGATTGAGACAGAAAAGCACACACACACGCATACACACACACACACACGTATGTATGTATGTATGTATGTATGTATGTACGTCTCTTGCCATAATTTGTCCCAAACATAAGAAAATACGGGAATAGGATGTTATATTTGCGCCAGATCGTTCACTACAGAGGACCCTAGCCTCTCATATGTACTCTATGCAAACTGATTGAAATGGACAGAATGATACATAGGCGTGGGGTGCACTTAATACCCAAACTCTGCAGCCAAACAAATCTGTTTTGGATGCCACGTATGATGTAGTTTCATAAAGCACTTCGTAATTCTGTCTCCAACTTACGTGTGGTTAAATGCTTATTTTTAAAGACCATATCCAACAAAAACGATCAAAGGTTTAACCTGAACATGGTAAAAACGTTTTATACTGTTTTTGTGAACATTAACTGTTTGGCCCATCCTTTATATCTTTAATTACTCTTTTTTTCATGATAACTTTGGTTGCAGTCCGGTATTTCTGTGCAACAAATATCTACATAACGTTGTCTCTTAATTGTATAAATGTTAGATACAAAGTACACACAAACACCAAGTAAAGGTCCTACAACTTTATATAAAACAAAAGCTGAAATCTACAAAAACAAAACCAGCGTTGTTTGCAATACCTAGCCCTGGCACACATCTGAGTATAATTGCTTTCCGACTCTGCCGTTGTTTTAGTAAGGGTTAGAATTAAGGAATTTTATTTAATTTAATATTTGTGCATTATCCAAGGACATAGAACTGGGCCAGGCTCAGACAGCACTGGGAAGGTAAATAGCAGAACGGTCCCTGTTGATAGTCTCTGGTATCAAATATCAGGCATGATGGGATTAATGTTCTGTCCAACTGTCACTACTAACAGCTAGAATCGGATATGTACGGAGAGTGAAACTATGCTGATAACCGTAAAGCTAAAAGATTAAGATCTAATCTGATCTTGATTTAGGCCATATCTTATTTTCTCCTGTGACATAACTTGTACGCACCATCAGTGGTCAACAACACGTCATACACCATATATGCTCATTTATAAATAGGTTAAACTGCAAACAACAAAGATCCTGACCTCCTGCATCATAATGCAGATCAGGGTTTATGTTGTTGTTCTACCAATTACTCCTAACAAATTGCACAGACTCAGATCTGCCTGCGCATTATGCGACAGCAGATCTGGTTGTGTGCAGTTTGCACTTGGACCTGTCTTATAAGAGAGTATATACGGTATACAAGTATTCTACAACCTTGTGCACCATTCGCCACTGCAAAGACAAGTCTGAAAATAGTTTTTAATAAGATCAGAAGCGAATTGCAGACATCTTTCTTGAATGGATGTTCATGGCGTTGTTGCCAATATACCAAGAATGTGATATTGGTCAGACAACATAAATACTAACACATTAAACAGTAACTTAAGTATAAAAACAAAAATAACACCAAATGCGATACATTTGTCTCAGGTCAAAGAAAGTGTGCAAATTATACTTTTTTTCTCTCCCTGTTTTTGCATTTTGCTGTTCATAAAAGAATTTTACAAAAGTATTTCATAAATTATTCCAATGTTGCTTTGTACAATGTCGTTAATTCGCCTGCATAAAATACAAAAACCAAAGACTGGGGTCTTCCATCAACACAATGACTACACTGTTTCTTTCCATCAAGTACTCCTTATGTAGGAAACATGTTCTTTATTATCCTCATCAACGTGAATGCAAGCTCATTACACTCCTAATGTGAGATGGAACTGTGAAGCTCCATACATTGCAGCTAAAATATATAAAGACGTTATGTTCTGTTCAGTTTACAAAGGCGTTATACTCTGTACAATTCATGACTTGTTTACAGTGCTTGGAGGCAAATTTGTCTTAAGCATGAAATAAAAATCCAATTAAAACATGCTCCATTTGATTCAAGTTGTAAAGATCAGCTAAACTTCTGAATTACTTTGAGATTCTATAAGGCACATATATGACAGCAGTAACTAGAGAAAGGTGCAATAATCTCAGAAAATAACATATTTTTTCTTATTATATCAAAATACTGTTGTGTTTTGCAGCATCAACACATTTCATTTATATAGGACTAAAATAGTTTGAGGAAAATATTCTTAAACGTTTTGACGATTCATTAGTAATGTATTCACGTTTTGTACCAAGGGATGTCTCTAATGAGTTCATCTTGATGAAGACTACAATCATCTCCTTGAATGTAAAATGCGAAGCCTCATTTAACTACATTATTTATTTATTTATTTATTTATTTATTTATTTATTTATTTATTTATTCCCGTAATAGTTTTCCCAATGGGTAAGGGAACACCATCCCAAGGCCACATTACAGTCTTGTGATCAGATAAGCTAGGGAATATAGATATGACTTACATAGAAGAAGAAAACAAAACATATGCATATGGCATGTACTCCTTTCAAATACATGATATAGATACACAAATACTAGTCTACAGTGTCTATGTGATTCTTAGGACTCTATGGTCTTAAACAAAGTAACAGAAAAAGCGAAAACCAACAAGTATTGTAAATTCAACAAATAATTTATTTCCCTAGAATACAAAGTCTAATAATCGCGTCAAAGTCTTTTTCAAAGTCTATTTTCATTCTCGAGTTGATTCATGATATCGTATAATTGCCTGGTATTTTCTTTAATGAATCTACCCTTCATAAACTTTTCCAGGTATCAGCGAATATTGATGGAAGAACTTTTGTAATCCTAGCTGCAATAACTCTAGAAGCAATTATATAGTCAGTACTTCAAAGAGATAAACGTATTCAATTTTTAAAGCATATTGTCTTTCACTTCCTTTGGTAAACATATGATGACTTTTTGAGTCTGGCAGTCTGAAAGCTTTCCTACTGTACATCCATAATTTATTGACCTGCATAGAAATTCTCCAAGATCCTTCAATTCTTTTATATAGAATTCTACAGCGAATCCATATGGGCCTGGTCTTTGCTATTTTCGATCCGTTTTAGAGACAATCCGTTCTCATTTTTCTAAGTGGATCCCCGCATGATTGTCGTTACTCTTTACTACGTTTCATATCATGATTAAAATCTAGTCTGAGTATCGTCAACATTAAGCTAATCAATCCTACTTCTGTACACGTTCGTATAAATCTCTTCAGGCTATTCCAAATATCTGTTTGATCTGATATACTTGTCGCATCATTTAAAATCAGTTCCCTTAGAGTCCTATTGAGATAATTTCTTTTATCAAGATTTAAAATGTACTTAGCGCTTTCTTCTGCAAACTCATCTAGCATTCAATCTTAATATAACACTTTCCAGATTCCTCTAATTCTTCTTTCCTTTTTTCTAAATTGTCCCGAGTTTCCATATCTGTGTTATCCGACAATCCCGTACGAATTTCTAATATTTCCTATTTAATTTCCTTCAATAATCCACGTTTCCTTTTTGTTTTCCTAATAGAATAACCTCTAGTTTCAAGACCTTGTTTTAAAATTTTAAAGGATATTTGATCATTACAGGAAAGACAGACGTGAAGAGAGTCTCACTTATTCACCCATATATACTATTAATATACAGTATCGGTTATATACTTTCAACCAAATCAATATATTCAATGTTCCTCAGCAGTTGGGTATTATATTTCTAGTATTCATTTCCCCTTGCTAATTCTGAAGAAGCCATACTCAAAACAACAGATGATGATCAGTTTTGTACCCTGGTAAGATAAATATATCAGCTGTATATAGATGAATATAGTCGGATAATATAGTCGGATACATAATCTAATTTAAAGAGAGATTTTATCCTCCACGTATACAGCTTTTAGTCTTGATTGGAATTTTTCCGTTGTTATGTATATTTAATCTTCATTTTTATTTGTTGTTTTCATTTATTCTGTTTATTTTCATTATATGCTATGAATGATTATATTATAGACTTGACCTTGTCCAAAATCAAGTTCATTTTCTACTTGAACTGTATCATTGAATTTGGTTTCGTAAACAACATATTTATCTCAATCTGAGTATAGAACATTGGAAATTTCCCATGAAATTCCGGGTCTACCTGTTGTTTACTACATTTTATATTATAATTTTAGTAATATACTTCTAGTTATAACTACAATTGTATCTTTTAAACATCTGGAAACTTCCATAATGACATTTTCCATTATGTAATAGGTTTTTTTAGAAAATACTAATGATGAGTTCAAGTAGTGGACTATATAATCTTGTTTTCTAGAAAATATTTATTCGTGCTATAAGATCTGGAGGCAGAATCAGTTGTATTATTGTTGTGTCCAGTAATACATTTCGGCTGAAATTTTATTGATGAAAATTATTTATTCGCTGGAAATACAAAATGCTCTTCAAATATAACATTCTTGAAATAGATACATGATTTTATAGTGAACCTTACAATAAGGATGTATTCTTAGACTATATTATTGTGATCCAACAAGCGAATGTTGGAACATCGATACTACACGAGCCATCACAGGCACTTCACACTTCCAGCGCTGGATTTAATTTGGATATCTACTAAAGTTTATTCAGAACTTCAATTATTGGGACTTGTGTCTGTAATTCTTGGAAGATTTGAGACTTAATTCGCAATACCGTAAGTTGTTTTTACATTTTCACTTTGTATTCTAGGAAAATAAATTATTTGTTTAATTTTACAAAGCTTATTGGTTCTCACTCTTTTCTATTACTTATTTTAATATCATAGAGTCGTAATACCATATGTCAATCAAACCTTCGCGATAAAACTATCCAGGGTGTGACAGAATATATTGTAGATATGGCTGCAGTTAACATTGATAAAGTGAAAAATAAAATACAAGAAGTCCATCTTAGATAACTCATTCACATCCGACAGTCCTTTGAAGTGCTTAACTAAATCCGTCAATGAAGCAATAACCAGTGAAAATACGAGTATCAATTGTAATCACTAAATGAAAAGAAAGAAAAATGAATAAAAAAGAAGTGCAAAAGGGAGCATACATGGATGTTGTGAATTAGTGAATGAATGAGAGAGGAAGGAAGACTGAAGATTGATTGTGGATGAGTAATGATCGAAATGATGAGTGAACCACTGTGAAAATGAGTGTATATATCAATGAAAGATTAGGAATTCTTGAATGAACTGATGAAGGAAAAATATGACAAAATGCGTAAGTGAATAATTAATGTATGGATTAATGGCACAGCTGATGTGAAAATGATTGAAGTGACAAACATGATTGAATTTACTAATAATAAAACTAGACACACAAAAACCAACCACAATGAAACAAGAAACTCATAAAAATGTTAAACATATTGAAGTAGAGAAGGAAATTTTAGCTCCTCGGAGCTATTAGTCCAATTTCTTGAATTTATGGAATTGCAACTTGCATTTGCATTCTAATTTTCTCATCAATTTCATCATATAATTTTCAATTTCATCCTTTTTCCTGATTTGGTTTTTCCATACATAAAACCGTTGTCAATATCCTGATGTGGGGTCAATTTATTGACAAGTTAATTTTTGTTCCTGGTCACATTCTCCACCACTCTAAATTTTTTGTTTGGTTAAGTTATTGACAAGTTGAACATTCATCCTGGTCACATCCTCCACCAGTCTAATTCCTTTTTGGCTTGAAATCCTCCCGCTTCCTGATAATGGGAAGTTTGTAATCCAAATTTAAGACAATGTAACCTTGTCAGTCGGAGGTCCTAAACACAGCCACTATGTTCCTGTTTTCTATGTAAATCCTTGCGACTTCCTTCGCCAGTTTTGGAATTCTCTCTCTTAAAGTTTCATTTTTCTCCTAATCCAGCCCTAAACCTTTAACATTCAAGTCTCTCAAGCATTGATTGTTATGGTTTGAAGTCTTCCAAATCACACCTCAGTTTGTAATTTCCTTCTTTGCATCTAGTAATCGTAATGGGTTGTTCTCAAATTCCCGTGAATCAACCCTATTTGTCTTCTCCTCCTCTTTACTACCATTCCGTTTTCCACTACAATATCCTTCCTCAGGTCTTTTTAAAATTCTCTAGCAATTCTCTCGCAATAGTTCAAACATTTTATATGATCCACCAGTAATATTATCTACCCTGCGTTCCTTAATATTCACCCCACCAACTTCGACCTATTTCAATGCAAAAAAAGACTTATAACTGCTAAAATCTACAGAACCACCTCGTCCGCATTCACTTAGAGCTGCCATTACTAAAATGTTTTCTTTAAATACAATCTTAATTGTGCATTTCTTTCACTACTCTGTTGACACGATTTGATTGTCAACATTGCTAAATAGAAACGCCACTGAAAGTACATTGTACTTAAATTGTACCTTCCCAAGGACATAAGCGACCTCCTCATTGCACTTTAGAATGTATTAGCGATTTCAAACCATCCGTCGTAATTTAGTTTGGGAATGCACTATGAAATTACTCAAATTTGTATAGTTATTTTGACTTTTGAAGTGAGGGTTATTGCAATGCTCGTATTTCATAAAGGACAAATAACCCGATAGGCCTAATAGGGACCAAAGCTCGTAGCTGCCATCAATATGGAATGATTGCTATTTTATAATATTTCAAATGCATTTGTTTGGAGGTAATTTAATTTCTATTTTTACGGCGTATAAGTTGCCTGTTATTCCTGTGTTTGATTATTGAAAATACACTTTCATTTAGATATGGACCGCTCCGGTGGCCTAGTGGTTAGAGCGTCCGCCTCGGATGCGGGAGGTCGTGGGTTCGATCCCCGGTCGAGTGATACCAAAGACTTACAAAAATGGTACTGACAGCTGCCTCGCTTGGCGCTCAGCATTGAGAGGTTAGTGTTAGGACTGGTCGGCCTGGTGTCAGGATAATGTGACTGGGTGTGACATCATGCTACATGTCTGCGACATGATGCCACAGTGCTAGACATCACTATAAACTGCCACACTGCAGACATCGTAGCGATACGACTGAAAAATTGTTAAAGCTACGTTAAAGATCATAATCACATCACATCACATTTAGATATGCTAATTTATTTCTCAACTAAGTTCTCTACTTATCATCAAGCTGAAACGAGAATAATTAGTTTTAATTATCATAACATTTTCAACTGCCTTTTAGATTTAAACACGAAAAATGCATATTGTTAGGGTAAATTGAAGTATAAGTATAAGTTATCAAATCTAAGTTCAGAAGTATATGAGTTTATCTTCTTAACAATTATTTCAAGGTTACAGAACTATAATATTTTAACTTAGTGTTATCTATCTTATACGTAAAAATGAAACAGATAATACAAAAATGAGCACACATGTTGGTTGTACCCCAAACCTTGATTGAGAATCAATCTGCGCCACGCATAGTTTCGCCATTATATTCACAGCCCAAGACAGTTCAAGGAAAATATTTCTTTGGATATTGCAATCGATATACAATAGTAAAACTTTCAGATTCTCAGATTCAAGGAGTCATCACATGTCTACCAAAAGAAGACAAAGACAGAATATATTTTTAAAAAATTATAGACCCATACCACTCCTAAATATTGACTATAAGATTAATCGGGAGCTATTGCATCTACGATTAAAACGTTCTTCCATCAATAATCAGTGATACTCAAAATGGTTTTATGAAAAGTAGATTCACTGGAGAAAATACAAGGCTATTATATGATATTATGTATCAGCTAGAGAATGAAAATAGACATAGTATATTATTGTTAACAGACTTTGACAAAAAGCCCTAGACTCAATTAGCTGGAGCTTTGTGGATAAAACTTTACAATCTTAGTGGTTCTGTTTGTAAAAACTCTTAAAAGTTGGGTTATAAATAATGGAAATATGTCATCATTTTTTAGACTTGAAAGAGGATTTCGTCAAGGTTATGCTCTTGCGCCTTATTTCTTTATCATCGGTGTTGAGATTTTTAGCTATAAATTTAAAGCGAAATGGGGGTGTATCTTTGACGTCGGTGAATATAAATTGTCTCAGTATGCCGATGACCCTTTTATTCTTCTCAATGGATCTCAATATTTTCTTAAAGCAACTTTGAATATCTTGCCAAGCTTTTTTCCATTATCTGGACTTACACGTAAATAACAAAGACAGAGGCCATTTGGATTGGGAACAAGAAATTTTCCAATGAAAGAATATGTCCCGATATCGACCCAAACTGGCCGTCTTCTAACTTAACATTCTTTGGCATCGAGTTTTCTCCAGACTTACAACAAATGGTGTCAATTAATTATACGAATGCATAAAGAATACTGGCAAGCTGGAGCCAAACACATATTTCAGTAGTAGGTGAAGTAATTGTTGTGAAAGCTCTTGTTCTGCACATATTCACATATCTTTTTTCAGCACTTCCAGATCCATGAGCATAATTTAAAGCTGAACCAAATCATACTTTATTTAAGTTTGCATGAGGTGGTAAAGCAGAGAATTAAACGTTATAACTAGTATCACCACATAATTAGGTAGAATTAAATATGATCACATTTATTCATTCATTAGTTAAATTAAGATAAGATAGATCAAAAGATTACCGGAAACTGAGGATGGAGCGTAACAGCACCTAGGCAATACAACTATATTCAGAAATACGAAGGTTATTTGGAATTTAGGGAAGAAGAAATTAAAAGAATTTGGTAAGCTCATTAAAAAAAGTTTTGGAGAGATATAATTTTGACAGTACCGAATTGGAAAGAGGAACAGCAAAGTTCAAATGAATATTTATTTTTAATTTTTGTTCCAGCTAGAATGTTCTATCAATACAAATCTTGGAAAGAAGCTGGCATTGAAGTTCTTAACGATTTAATTGATGATCACTTTAATTTAATTAATTTAATACCCTCTTAAATGATAAAAGGAAATACTCGATGCAACAATTTTTTAAGATAATTGTCCTTAATATCTCAAATTCCAAAAGCACGTAAAGATGCAATCAGAAAGCATTTGGTTCACAACAAGTTTGATAAGCAGGGGGATAAAATAATCGACTTGCAAAAACAAAACTGACTTAAGTTTGTTTACAACTATTTTTAAAAAGGCAAGGAGGCAACACACTGCAAAGCAAGAAACGTGGATACAAGTATTAAATAAAACTATAAGTACTGAGGATTCGTCTGCGATTTATAGCTGGGAGAAACTTTGTACTAAAGATGCAAAGTTAATCTCTTACAATTTTGAATTAATTCATTGAATAATTGACACTAAAAAAAATTGAAAAGAATTAATATAAGAGTGGAAAAGAAAGTATTGAACATCTGTTCTGTGATTGCAATATTGCTTCAAAGTTTTGGTGCTGTTTTACAAAACGTTTTGCACCTTGTTGTCGAAATATTTTCCAAAAAGGAAACATTTTTAGGATGTGAACAAGTGGACATTTTGTTCAATCTTGTGCTTATTTTGGCTAAATATTATATTTACACTTGCAGATTCGAGACGCAAAGTTCATCTATTTATGCTTTAGAACACTGTTAAGTTTAATAAAAAAAAGAGGTCCAATATCTTCAAATATAAGCCCAAATCACGAACGTTACTTGTGTAATTCGTTATATTTATTTACACGGTCAGATTTGATGGTGAACCTGAAGAAATACTGTAATATCGCAAAGTCTATGTCACATAGACGCTGTATACTTTGTGTCAGTCTGTCTAATTTGTGTATCTAAAGAGACTGCATGATATATACATGTGTGTGTGTGTGTGTGTGTGTGTGTGTGTGTGTGTGTGTGTTTGCGGTTATTTTTCTTCGTATTCTTTGCATTCTATTATTGTCCCTTGATTGTCTGAGAATAAAAATGTTTAATTGTAAGGTGACCATGGGATGATGTTCCCCGACCCAGTTGTTAACCTATTACAGGGATAATAAACAAATAAAAATTATTTAAATAAGACAGCTCCAGGAAAGCCTTCGATCCTAGCAAAAGAGAAAAACTTTAACGCCATGTCTACAATACTCATACAAACAAAACTGATATTAATGTTTTGTATGCGTTCCTAAGCTTGACGATTAATGGGCACGTTTTGGTACGATCTTTGGAAGAAACAAATGGCACAAAATTTGCACATTTTTGTACTTTTTAAAATGACCTAGAACAAAACCAAGAATGCTTTCAGTCTGTATGTAACATGGCGTTCCACTTCTGTGCAAGAGGATGTCTGGTAATATGTAAAATCAATATAAATGGATTCCTTCAGTCTCAAGATTATCCACCATCGTCACTCGATTTCATTTCAGCTGCTGTATAACCCATCAAAAAATATCTTCCTGGCAGGGCAATTGTAGCTGTCGGCATTGAGATAGTGTTGATTTAGAAAAACAAAATCATCACACTGATTACCCGATGCCTTTAAATAATGTTCCATTCAAAGTTCCAGATCATAATCTAAAGAATTGCATTTAGACCTTATGTACATTCTCTTCATTGGTAACCTATGCTAACCAACTGTAAGGGGTTTTGTTTGATCTATCTAAAGTGTTAGGGTTAAAAACTATTTTATATTGTTTTAACTAACAATGTTCATTTGGATTGCAAATAGTTGTGCTTGTTTTTAACCCATGCTGTGAACATATTGTGTGCACTTATTTTTACTGTAGGAATAATTGACCTTTGAAAGAATGATTAACCTTTGTCCATAATGGAGGGTAGGAGCTTGGCCTACCTGACTAATGTCTTTCTTGTAAACAACATGTTACTGAGCTAATGTGTCTCTATGATTGTAGAATATATATTAAGATGATTATTTCGAATTAAGCGTGTTTAATTGGATTTGAGATCCGAACACTGGTTTTCTCTTCGTGAATTCCTGGTGTAACTGATGTTTGCCATCTTCTTTACTAAGCTTTTAGTAATAGATCTGATTTTGTGGACAACTTAGAATGTTTTAGAAATGAACTATGTCTAGTCTTCTCATTGTGACTTTGGTTTTAATATAAAGGTTGCTTATATCAGAATTACCTAACCATTCCCATCTTAACATCCGAAGTAAAATCAGTCTTTTAGGTGTGTTCAGTTTTAATTTGAGAGGATTATTTATTTAAATTATTCACTGGAATTAGAAAGTGCCCATTTGGGGATTATTTTGGATTATTTAAAGACATTTTGAATTATATAATTGTCATACATCAAGACTGTTAGAAAATCAACACTATTCCAGGATATTGGTACATCACCACATTCATGATGGAAATTTATTCGGAACGCTCTATATTTTTGGACTTGTGATAGAACTTTGAGGACTACTATGGATTTAAATCGCAATACTGAAAGTGTTTTTTTTTTTTTTTTTTAAATTTTCACTTCGTGTTATAGGGAAATAAATTATTTTGTTCAAGTTATGAAACCTTAATGGTCTTTGTTCTTTTTTATTACTTAGTTTAAGACCATAGAATCTTAAAAAGTTATAATTTAAACTGTTATTGTAATGTCTATTAACTAAGCTTTACTTAAAGGCATTGTATTACACATCGTCATCAATAAGCACGTACAGATCAATAGTGCGGAAAAGAAACTCACGTATTTTGCATGTCCTCTGGGCATTTTTATTCAGCATCAAAAAGAAAGATATAAAATGTGGATCTTATGCTACCAATTAAAACCATTCTCAAGACTACGACGTGTTAGGAATGTATTTGTGAACACATTCATCCTGTTCTCATTACAGTGCATTTTATCGTTATTCTTTTTAACCTTCATCGGGCGATGACATCATGCCCAACAAATTTACCCGAACTTGCTGATCTCTTATATAAAATCTCTTTGAAGTTCCAAAACCAGTCATAATACTCACCAAAGAAATAATCTTATCTCCCTTGATAAACTTGCCACATTTATATGCTTCCCCACTCCCCGAAGAAAAATCACGTTTAAGGCGGTACTATATACAAACGTTAATTAATTAATTGTTTGAGAACATTAAAGGAAGATAAATATAGCTCTGTGAATATTATTAGTATTTTTATGATTTGTAATGTGTTGACCGATATTGATGCAATGCAGCTGAATAATTACAAATAAAGACTCCTTCGGCTCATACAAAAACAATGGCTCTTAAACAGATTATGAAACCAAACAAAAGTTACAATATGATTGTCCAAATTGGGGCTAACTACATGAAAGGAGTTTTGTTACTAATCTTGACTGACCTTGGCCCAAAGGCTTTCATTAATTTCAGTACTTAGTTTGATTAATTGCTTTCCATATAGTCATTTCAATTTGTTGCTAGTGTTGTTTGTTGCCAATTGCCGCCTTTTATTGTCGTATTTGCTTTCATACATTATTCCTGACTATGAAGATGAATGAATAAAAGGATCCACATACACACGGTGCTTTAGTCAAGATTAGTAATTAAGAAAAACACAATTAGTGAATAATTTCTCTTCTGACAAAATGTACTTTCAAAACCGCCAAATCTGCCTTGAATTGAACTACCGTACATACTCGAGTATAAGACGAGTCCGGCTACAAATTACACAGAACCAGATCTACTGTTGCATAATGCGCCTTCAGATCTGGGTATGTGCAGTTTGTTAGGAGTAATTAAAAAGAAGAAAAACATAGTAGCTGATCTGCATGATCTTTGAGTTTGATTCGACTAATAAGCCAGTACATCCGGTAATAAAGAGGAGCAGATATTTGGTATAAATTAACAATTTATCTCAGGCAGAAATAACTGGGGTCTACTCTACCGATCAAACTGTCCTTGGTTTGTTGACCATGTGTGTATGAACAGGTCAGATAAAAGCAGAAAAAACACCCCTCTTCCTACTTCATCAAAAGAGATTAAACTTTTCAGCGCACTTTAGGGCGGTGATGAAAACTGCAACGAATGAATTCTATATTCAGTAGTGACTTCAACCTTCAGCCATCTGCCCTTCAGTTAGGATCTGAAATCTGCGTCTGCTAGCAATTTAATGAATGCAAAGAAGATGCAGCCATAGGAAATAAAAGCGTTTATGTTAACCTGGACAAACAGACTTGACTGACTTTGCTATAATCATCATAGGCGAGACTGAAATTAAACCAATTGCCTTATTATTCAGATTACATCACCAATTTGGTTCTCTCTTTCTTTGAAGAGCGTTTAAAGATTAGAATGAACTGAGTTCAGATATCAAGCAGTCTGACATTCAGAATGACTGTAAGAGTCTTAAAGTCACATGTCTAATCTGTATATTCATCTTAGTCAAAGATCGAGTCTCTTTAAAAGTCTGTGTGAATTACACAGATTGAAGATTTAATTACACCATACCGTGCCAAACTTAAGTTAGTCTGTCTGTCCATGTTTTGATTTCCTTATACCCGTATATAGCTCCCAAGACTGATAGGAAATGGTTACATTTCATATAAGATTGCATACGTGTCTACATCATTGACGTTTATCACCACTATCATATGACAGATATATGTTATATCACAGGTACGACAAAGTAACCATTTGTCCACAGTGATACAAATAAAATATCATTGGGTATGGTGAAATTTGCATGTTTCCCCATTCTGTAAATTGCTCCAAGTTTATTCCAATATTTATACAAAATGGTTGCAGATGCTTTCCTATCAGAGTGGAAAAATAAATTACAAAATTCTGATACACTGTCTGTATATAAACATAACAATTGACTTTGAGCTCGAAGATTATTTCAAATTCTTACGCAAACATACACATAGATGAAGTATGGAAAACCTCATAGTGTTTTCTCTTAATCTGAGACTTTAACCTGGGACATATGGAACCAATAGAATCGATAGAAATGAAAGAGATGAATATCATTTACTTCTAACGTGTCTCGGACATCCTTACACGTAAAATTTTATTTAAAAGTACTTCTGGAATAAAGTATCCATGTATAAGTGTATTCAGCCGAATTAAACATCCATATATGAGTGTATTCTCTGGAAGAAAACATCCATATATGCGTATGTTCAATAAAACCATACAGTCATGTATAAGTATATTCAGTGGAAAAAGTATCCATGTATGAGTGTATTCAATGAAACAAAGCATCCATCTATGAATGTATTCAATTAAACAAAGCATCCATGTATTCAGTAGAAATGAGCATCCATGTTGTAGTGCATTCAGTAGAAGAAAACATCCATGTATGAGTGCATCCAATGTTACTAAACATCATTGTATGAGTGTATTCAATGGAAGAAAGCATCCATGTATGAGTGTACCCATTGTTACCAAACATCCATGTATGAGTGTATTTAATGGTAGAAAGCATCCATGTATGAAAGTATTCAATGTTATCATTGTATGAGTGTATTTAATGGAAGAAAGCATCCATGTATGAATGTATTCAATGTTATCAAACATCATTGTATGAGTTATTCAATGGAACAAATCACCCATTTATGGGTCTATTCGTTGGAGCAAAACATCCATGTATGAGTGTATTCAGTTGAACAAAGCATCCACGTATGACTGTATTCAGTGTCACAAAGTATCCATGTATGAGAGTATTCAGTGGAATAAATCATCCATGTATGAATATATTCAATTGGTTAATTTCTAGTAATAAGAAACCAACCTGTAGATTCGATGCTTTTGTTTGTGGAGCTTTCAAACTTCGAATATATTTTTATTTTTACAACAACTTGTTATGATACTTGTTTATATTTGTCCATCTTCTTCTTTCAGCTTTAGTTAATTATCATTAATTATCATGTTTAGAGTTTCTGTTTAAAGTTCTACATATAATATTTGATAACCTGTTTATATATATATATATATATATATATATATATA
>JAECUM010024241.1:0-28769 GCA_016617855.1 Megalonaias nervosa
TATATATATATATATATATATATATATATATATATATATATATATATATATATTCCATAATTGGTTTAATTTTACTCACATGGAATAATTGCATCAGATAAAACCTTAATATTAGCTTTGATACTGTTTCAGCTCTATGGTCTTAAACTAAGTAACAGAAAAGAGCAAAAAACACAAAGAAGTTTTGTAAATTTCAACAAATAATTTATTTCCCTTGGATATAAAGTGAAAATTTAAAAGGAACTTACAATATTGTGAATTAAGTCCCAAATGGTCCTAAAGATCTCAAAGAAGTCCATAAGTATAGAGTGTTCCAAATAAATTCCAATCTTAAATGTGCTGATGTGCCAACAGTTTTGATGTATCACAATGATATAGTCCAGAATGTCATTAACAGAATTCACAATAATCCAAATATAGTGATATAGTCTGAAAGTATTAATGAGCGCTTTGTAATTCCAGTGAATTATTTTAATTAATAAATTCATCTCAAATTATGACTAAACAGAACTAAAAGATTGATTCTACTAGACAGATGTTGAAATGGGAATAAGGAATCTGATGTAAACAAACTTACATTGATCCCCACTTTACCTGTGTCACAGTAACCATGTTCTGATAATATTCTGTCATCTTAATGGAAATTTACATCAAACTGTAAACAAAATTCGTTTCTAGAACCTTCTATGGTCAGAATCAAGGCTGTATATTAAACTTGAACCCAAGTAAACATGTTTACAAAAAAATGACATTAGTCATGTAGGCCCAAACTCCTACCCTCAATTATGGACAAATGTCAATCATGCAGTACAAATTAAACATATATAGCAACACTATGCTAGGCAAAACCCTACCTTACTTCTTGATTTTAAGGTCCTTTTTTTTTTAGCTGTTTAATGGTGAGTGATTTTGAGGCCAAGGGACTGATTGTTTAGTTCTTAGGCTGGGGTGGAGGGGGTGGGTGGGCAAGATTTTCTTGTGATCCAGAATATTTTTATTTTATTTTGCCTGAAGAATTTTTTTTAAAAAATTTCAGTTAATGTACAAAATTAGTTATTTTTCCTACAAATCAGAGCAAGAATATATTTTCATGCTATTTTGATGTTGGAAATTGTAAAAAAATTGCTTTCCCCCCCCCCATTGAATGGGTGGTTTCTAATAAATATTCAAAGCTATAAAATGTTGAAGATAGTCACAAGATGGTTTTCATCAAAATTGAAGTGGAAAGCAATATATAGTGTTTGTACAATGTGACAAGGCTTGGACCAAATCTATCATCAATGATACCAGATTGACTCAATCTTAAATTACTTTGTTATACCATCGTAAACATTGGTCTTCTAAAGTTTAACCTGGTATGTAACAATGGAAATATCATTGGGTAATGCTCAGAATAGGAACATTTGGTGTCATATAAGTGGGCACAGACTCTTTATGGTGGTTGAGACACTGTTACATTTTATGACTTGTGTACCCTTAATTAAGTCACATGTCTTTGCCAACAAAGAGACTGTTCTGATCATATGACACTTTCAGTCAGCATAGGAAAGGTGCAGCCAGTCACTCATGCATAAGGTCAAGGTCTTGACAAAATTATTCTTTTATTAAATTGTCCAGCGCTCAGAGCTTCCTGTAGACCAACAAATGTGCAGAAAAGTCAAAGTTCAAGTTTTTCTTTTGAGCAGAAATCATCGTTGTAAGCCACAGGCAACAAATTGCTAAGCTTATTTATGACCCATGGCTGCCTGTGCAGAGATGTCTTTGTTTCTCATCAATATCTATAAGCCTGCTTAACCAATCACCACAAGCAAAAATAAAATTTTCTTGCCATTGTAAGCCAACACGATCCTTCACATGGTTTGAATGAGCCAATCAAAGTTTCTCTTTCAAACAAAGTCACTTATCGATCAATAAAATGAATATCTTCACTGATGTGTAGAAGATTGTTACATTGTGTTGCTGATGGATGTATTTGTGTTTATGCATACTCATGAAAATCAGGAAAGCTACACTCAGGCAGCCATGGATAATAAAAGGAGAATAGTGGATTATCACCTGTGGCTTGCAATGATTGGCAAAAGTGTGTGTGTGTGTGTGTGTGTGTGTGTGTGTGTGTGTGTGTGTGTGTGTGTGTGTGTGTGTGTGTGTGTGTGTGTGTGTGTGTGTGTGTGATTTGGATTTTTAAAGTAGCTTTAAAAAAATTTCAGTCATATCGCTATGATGTCTGCAGTGTGGCAGTTTAGAGTGATGTCTAGCACTGGGGCATCATGACGCAGACATGTTTCATCATGTCCCACCCAGTCACATTATCCTGAGTATCCACTAACCTCGTAATGTTGAGTGCCAAGCGAGGCAGCTGTTAGTACCATTTTTATAAGTCTTTGGTATGACTTGGCCGGGGTTCGAACATGCGACCTTCTGCATCCAAGGTGGACACTCTAACCACTAGGCCACTGGAATGGTCAAAAGTGTGCAAAGTTGAGTTAAGTCCAAAAAGTCAGTGAACACTTTGTGATTCCAACGAAAAATTTAAATAAGTAAATCATCTCAAGTTATAACTGAATACAACTGAAGGGCTTATTCCACTAGACAGATGTTAAAATGGTTCGAGTAATTTTGATGCAGACAACCTTATATACGTCCCCATTTGATCTTTCGGTATGCCGCATAACCTTTTCTGAAAAAAACTCCATCATCTTAACGGAAAATTACCCCAACTGTAAACAAGATCAGGTATGTTTACTTAAATTTTAGTGAATCAACCTGACAAACATCAGTTAGACCATGATTTTTTCCAAGGGATAAACCAATGTCCTGATGTCAGATCCAACTAAACATGTTGTTCACAAATGATTATTATCTCAAAATATAATCAACAATCATGGCAAAAATTAGCTATGTAATATGTTGTTTACAAATGATCATTACAACCTACAATCATGGACAAAAGTTAAAAACACACTATGGATATACATAACATTAGTAGGAAAATAATGTCATCAGCACATTAATTTATTGTGTTAGTGCCTGCATAGAAGGTCATTAAACAGGAGGAAGATGTATATTGGGCCATTCATGGTACTTTTGTTTTATTGTGTCAGGAAATGATGAAGACCACAGCAAGTACATGTAAAACTTTGATTTAAAGAAATTGTATGTATATTAGAAACCTTGATTTGGTGGGAATTTTAAAATCTTCACTTCAGTTTTTGTACATAAAGATGATAATTATTTTTTGTCTGCTAATGTTTGTTTCAGAGAATTTCATTCTTCTTAAAATATTGCAAATTTTAGGTCGCTAAGAAAATGATAAGTTTTTTTTAACCTAATTTATTTATATAATTGAAAAAATAATGTAAAACACATGTACCAAAATACATACAATTCATTTTTTTTTCTTCAGAATGTGTAGTTATGCAAATCCCTGTTGTATTTAGTGAATTTCACCTTAAAATTTAGCAAATGTGCACAAATTAGATTTTTTAGGTTAATGAAATATGTAATTCATTAATACAGTGTTAACAAAGCTCAATCTAATCATGTGTGTGTGTAAGCACATGACTTAAGAACCCACTACTATAATTAATCCAAGTTCTGTATACTAGTGTTTCTGACTTATTGTGGTTGATCAGTGAGATGGTTTTATGGATTATCTTTGTATAGGATTTTACCAACTGTACCTGGTGATTTTGTGCAGTAGTGGACCTGCATTTGATCTCATACACTTTAATAACCTTTTCATAACACATGATCACTGCCATTATTCCTGTAAGGAAGATAAAGAAGTGTGCATTTTATCTTTATACATTGAAAGTTATTTATTGGGCACATGTTTTTTGAAAACATACTGTAAGGGGTCTATCCACAGAGCTATAGTTTTAGCATTAACAATTGCTACTGGCCCTCCCCCCCCCCCTTTTTTAAAAATTGAAAATCCTGGAGAAATCCTGCGATGCAGAAGGTTAAGAAAGACAATCTCACTGTCAAAGTTTACACTTTGGAAATTCTGGAAAATTTCACCACCTGCATCCTTGTTTGATGAAAGAATCTCAAAATAAACAATCCACTGATGGGGAGATGCTGAACATTGTAACAGGAACTTCTCTACACAACATGTACACATACCCACTGAACTACAGGAAATTGTAGAGCTAGTTTGCATACATGGTTGGATGTATTAATAGATACTAAAATAACTATAGCAAGCAAAATAAATACAACTCCATGGTTTTGAGCATGATCCAAGGGTAGACACTGATGAGATTGATTAAAGCCAATATCAAAGGTTCATGTGTGCCATTGTATACACACGTCTTCAAGTGAAACTGAAATGTCATGGATCCACAGTTTGCTGACACATAGTGTCAGAATATATTCTTCATTTGTCTAATTTCCACTGACATTTCAGTGACTTTGACCTATTTTAAGAAAATAAATTGTATGATCCAGTGTAAGGGCCACTGCTTTGAGACCCAACATGTCTTGAGAGACCTATTCTCAGTGGGTGAATGCATAGATTTTTTGTATAGAGTTGTGACCAGTCATAAGAGATCACCTGTCTTGAGAGATAATAATTCATTTGGCAAAAGGGATGGTCTTTCAAGATGAGTTTGTGTTGTAGGGCCTTTTCAAGAAAAGAACAAAAGAAAAAATATTAGTTGAAAAAGACAACTCAGGTTCACAGATTAAAAGAAATAAGACAACATACATTCACAGATTAAAACAGACAAGACAGCTCAGGTAGACACATTAATAGAAATAAGACAACTCAGGTACACAGAGTAACAGAAATAAGACAAGTTCACAGATGAACAGAAATGAGACAACTCAGGTATATAGATGAACAGAAATAAGACAACTTAGCTACACAGATTAAATGAAATAAGACAAGTCAGGTACACAGATGAACAGAATAATACACAGATGAACAGAAATAAGACAACTCAGGTACACAGAGGAACATTAGTAAGACAACTCAGGTGCACAGATTAACTGAAATAAGACAGCTCATGTACACAGATGAACAGAAATAAGACAACTCAGCTACACAGATTGACTTAAATAAGACAACTCAAATGCACAGATGAACAGAAATAAGACAACTCAGGTGTACAGAAGAACAGAAGTAAGACAACTCAGGCACACAGATTAATTGAAATAAGAGAACTTAGCAGAGTTGCAGAAAGGATGCCAAGGGTAGGGAAGCTGTGTCCCCCCCACCAAGATTGGGGGATACAACATTTTAGAGGTACAGATGAAATAATAATAAATAATGCACTAATAGTGCTATAACATTGCGATAATCTTGTTTGCTTTGACAGTTTTGCCACCTTAACTTTGTCTTCAGCATAATACTATCATACTTTCCTTGAACACTGACATTATTGCAATAAATATTTTATCATGTACTCAAGTAACTTATGGAATCATAGCTTTTGAATATCAGGTTCAAATGGGTTGTGCCATGGGCTTTTCCATTCCTGATCTTGCCCACGTTTAACTTTAGCCTTGTTATATACCAGCATTTATGATAATAAATACCTATGTTTTCTGAATTATTTTTCTTTCTAAACATATAAACTAGTAATTAAATGACAGACTGCATATTTGCATAAATTTTGTTGCTTTTGTCATTTCAGCCTCAAAACCTTCCTTCATAGAGGTGACTTTAACCTCGAAAACACATTCTCCTAACAGCTATCAAACACTTCACATCGCAACTCGGCTGACTACCACAAACCTTGAATGTTTTCATTGCTAGATACATTGATACATCTTTTTAAACAGATATTCATCGCCATCTTACAGAGACAGGCTGAGGGTTGGGGGGATGCACAGAGTCATGATTTGGAGCACATAAGGCAAAATATTGCACGAGAAACCAGTGAGCCCATGTTCATTGTGCAACACTGAGTTAGATACACCCATTACCAGAAGCAATTAGGCAAAATCACACAGATTATGATACCATGATGTAAACAAGATGCTAAAGTCTGATTGAACTGAACGACTCTTACAGTCCTCTTTGTGGTTTCTTAAATTCAGTGACATGTTAAGAATGGAGTAATCCAGTTAAAGTTGAGCTCACTGACATAACAGGAATCTGACAGGCACAGATAAAAGTTCATCTTCTGCTGATCTTTGTAACTTCCTGCACTCTTATTTTTAGCAAGTTGTAAGATAGAGTGTTGCATGTTGTGTTGTGAGATGTACTGTAAGAAACGATATGTTGCCAAATGTCATTTTTCACTTTCATCACTATGTAAGCAGTAATTTGATTTTGTTGTTTTGATTTGTATCAGTGCCTCTCAGATTTTAATCTCGATTTTAATCAGATTGAGTGTGGCATGAATCTTAAGATTACTTACCAACTCATCAGCTTTATTAGTTAACATATTGCTAGGGAATGATTTATTTGCAGCTTATCAAATGTCATTGATGTAGGTTTATCTGACAGTTACCGTTTATACTCGCTTATAAATCAAGTAAAACTGCAAAGAGTAAAAGACCCTGATCTGCCATAGCATAATGCACCTGCTGATCAGGGTCTTTCTTTTTTGTTTTTCTGATTATTCCAAACAAACTGTACAGACCCAGATCTGCTAGCACATTATGCGACAGCAGATTTTGGTCTGTACAGTTTGCAGTTGGACTCATATAAGCAAGTACTGTGTATATGGTACATTTATCTGTTTTTTTAGTTCTACTGGTCAGAGATCAGAAGAATTTATGCCATGGCCTGTCGTCAAGCATCCTTCTAAAGAACTTGGAGGATTGTCATATTTTTCATACACATGCATCCTAGGGTCTAGTTGGCCCTAAATGAAACTGGGAAATCAAATATTGCCACCACTGAATGGGTCCTGAACAGATGGATGATGTTATATGGGTTTTTCACTGAAAGAATTCCTAAGATATGTAGTTAGCTGCAAATAGAAATGATGCCAACCTAATTTCTAATATGGCTACTATAGTGGCCATCTTGAAAATCTTGTTATTGCTACACCTTCTGAACAGATGGGATTTTTATAAAATACTTTTGATATCTAGTAGGTTCTAGATGAAAATAGTGGCAATCAGACTTCCAACAACGTGGCCATGGCAGACAAGTTCAAAATCTTGTCACCACTACTCTCTTCAGCGGCATTGACATTGGGTTTACAATAAAACACTTTTTGAATTATATAAGTGGTTCTGAATGAAAGTGGTTCTGATCTGCCTATTAACATATCTGCATTTTGTGTGGAAGGTTATGAAAACTAGACCTAATTGATCTTGGAGTCAAGTCAAAGTCATTGCTTGCATTTTATTCTACTTTGTTGAGCTCATAAACACAGTGACTTTTACATATATAAATAGATTTGACAAGACTTTATATTGGTTGCATTCCAGTAAACAAGTTGAAAGTCAGCACTAATTGAATTTAAGGTCACTGGTTTTCAGTCAGGTTTTTAGCTGTACTGGCTTGTGAGCATGATAATATAGACAAATATGAATGTGCGTGTGTGATTTGGATTTTTAACGTATCTTTAACAATTTTTCAGTCATATCGCTATGATGTCTGCAGTGTGGCAGTTTATAGTGATGTCTAGCGATGGGGCATCATGCCATAGACATGTAGCATGATGTCCCACCCAGTCACATTATCCTGACACCAGGCTGACCAGTCCTAACACTAACCTGTTAATGCTGAGTGCCAAGCAAGGCAGCTGTTAGTACCATTTTTATAAGTCTTTGGTATGACTCGGCCAGGGATCGAACCCAAATATGAATGATTTTTATCAAACACATTTCATGGTTATATAATGGAGCATACCTTGAATGATGCCAGTTTAATAACTCTGTTCCCCGCACCCACAGTATTTTTATTTTATAGACTTATCAAACTTTACATGAGTTACAACGTCAGAAACAGAAGTTCATTGATCAACTATCCATGATATCAGTATCATTTATATGTCTGTTATGTGTATTATCTTCATAATAATAGTTTTTGTAAGAGTTAATGACATTTTTATTGATAATATCCAATGAATGGGTTTTGTACTGTAAGGTGAATCATGTATCAAATGTGTAAATTGTTTCATTCATAAAGTTCCAAGGTTGAGATGTGCTAAAGTTCAGATAAACCTTATATGATCCAACAAGGATATGAATTCTTGTGAATGGAGGTCATAGGTTTTCGAAAAAGGTTCCAGATTATCTAGTGTAAACCATGTGACCATTGTTTACTGTATGGTGATTTCGAAAAGCATCACTCATTCATTTAAGGTCTCTCATTTAAAGCCTCTTATTGCAATTTTCACTATTCCAAATTATCTTCAATATATAGATGAAATTTTACAAGGAATTAGTCATTCTTAATAGTAATTTTGGTCTTGGAAGAGTTACATTAAGAGGATTGATTCATTTATTTAATTTTAATCATTCGTTGGAATTATAGTGCTCTAACATTCATTTAAAGGTGAGGGATTAATAGCTTTATGGAAATGCTGTGAATTAATTCAAAGACATTTGGATTAATAGCTGTATTGGAATTATAGGGAATTTCATTTGAAGACGTTTTGGGATTATATGAGTGATTTCTTCTGTACTGATGGCACACCATTATAGTAGTGAGATATCATTTGGAATTCTTTTGGAACTTTTTTGATTACTCAGAACTATTGTAATTGATAGAACTGTTAGGATTTTAGGAATTCTTTTACTTTGTATTTTAGGAAAATAAATTAATATTTTAAACTTTACAAAACTTGCTGATTTTTCTCTTTATTGTATTATAGTTTAAAACCCTAGAGTCGTAACAATCAGGTTCAAGGTCCAAAGCCATGCCAGAAAATTTTATACTGTACTTGCAAATATAGTAGTGTCATAAGGGGGCTTTTAGATAGAGCTTGCCAATCTGGGTCAATGCCTTCTTTATCCCATGACTATCTGTTTTCCACATGGATGCAGCGCAAGTGTATTTCCATAAGCATATAAATATGGGTCTGAGTGCATTTTTGGTGATCACCCATGAGTTCCTCACAAAAAAAAACCCAACAGCACCTTTTCCTGGAAGCTACACTTTCCACCATTTACTCAATTTGTACTGCCAGTAAATCACATTCCTATTTAGGTTCTGCCTCAAGGGTGTTATTGCACCAGTTCCAATCAGGGTTTTTGTTTCAATATTCAAGTTAATGTTGGTGGTGTGATATAATGGACAGACAATTTTACTTAAGAATGTGATCATTAGTAATTTCCCATACTCGGAGCATAAATATCTTAAGAGTTCGAAATTTTCAGCAATATCACACTGCCTTCATGAGTTGATGAAGGCAGTGTGATATTGTCAAAAATTTTGGCAGTGTGGTATTGCCAAGAATTTGAAACTCTTAAGATATTTATGCTCTGAGCATGAGAAATTACTAATGATCACGAATTATCCAGAGCAAGGAAGCAACCTTTTCAGTTAGTATTACCCAGGAAGGTTTTTCAGTGAATTCCATTTTGTCATTATAGAAAAAATATCCTTGGATGTTTTCACATCTGATGATGAAGTCAACAATCAGTCATTTTCATGTGCTAATGCAATGAGTCCAACCTGGCCTTGAGTTAGTATTTTATTCCAAATATCAGTTTATATTAATTATATTTGATTGTAAACAAGGGCATATAAATGCCATTTTCACATAGATATCCATTGACAAGTGGAAAAAAAATCAGCATCGATGTTTGCATGCTGTCCCAACTAACCCAACACATCATCTTCTGATTCGACTCTGACCCCATAATTTCATGGAACAAATTCTACAAGTGTTATGCCCACCATGTATGTAAAGTTCATGGTTTTTAAATCCAAATAACATAAATGGTTAATAACTCTTCATCCCCAAACATTTGTTGATCTTGAACAAGTCCTAAACTGAAAAGGTTTTTGGTGACTTGTCATTGGGATCTGACCTAAATAAAGAATCTGTAAAATTTAATATTTTAGATTAACCATTAGGATCTTCTGATGATTATCATGTACATGATAAAGAAATATATCCAAATCTGTCAGCAACAAGTCAATTTTATCAGAATACTCCCCTGTGGACACCATAATGTAGATTGCCAGAACATAATAATTTTGTTGGAGGAATGTTCTCATGATGAGCAAACTGAAAGAACAGTTTCACCAGAAGACTGATTTATGAGCAGACATGTTGTGTCTGCCAGACCTTTCTCACAAGGGATATAGTTTTTCTTTCCTCTTTAGATAACAGGTTCTGGGTTCTTGCTGTTAGTTTTTCACAGCTTCACTACTAGTTTTTTTCAATGAGTATTTTTTTTTTTCTGGCAAGTTTTTGTTTATATGCATGCCCAAGTGTACTTTTTCAGCCACTAGAGGAGAAGTACATCATGAAAAAATCAGGGATTTGTAGATCAGTGCAGAATGGTTCTTTTACCAAAGGGGAAAAGACAGATTTAAGACACAAGTCTGTGAATCAGATGTGTTGTCATTGTCTCTGTGAGGCAAGAGAGAGAAATTTTTCAAAGCATTGGCATACTCACCTATTTCAGATTCAGGGACTTGTCAGCACAATGTACTTTACTTGTATGTTGCCAGTTTTGTATCCATGATAACATAACTTAGAGATACTCTATTCTGTTCCTTATTCATCTGTCCATCTGTTCAGTTTTTCATCTGTCCATCCCCAAATCATTTCCATATCATTATAAAAAAAACTGCACATATTTTTGAAATTTTCAAGATTTGCAGTTCAAAATATTAATGATGTTATATTGTAAATTTGATTATTGAAATTATTTTTTTAATCCATTCACTCTGATTATGTCATCATTAAGATTAATAGGATCTATGTTGGGGTCTGTACTGAGAAAAATAAATCCCTTCAACTGGGATTTCCTTGTCTGTGTGCAAAACGTGGCAAAGATTATTTTTCTCGCACATTTTCTTCCTTTCAGAATTAAAGTAAACATTATTGCAATCTAGTTTAGCACATTTAATGCATGAAGTATCTACATGAAGGTACTATTGTTTCCTCATATTTTTTACTATAGGTCATTTGATCTCAAAACATTTTTTCAAAATCTAAATAATTATTTAAATAGAATCATGTAATATATTTGCCACTATTAAAGCAAAATTAAGAATTTACCAATGTGTATGTGTGTGTGTGTGTGTGTGTGTGTGATTTGGATTTTTAACGTAGCTTTAACAATTTTTCAGTCATATCGCTATGATGTCTGAAGTGTGGTAGTTTATAGTGATGTCTAGCACTGGAGCATCATGCCGCAGACATGTAGCATCATGTCCCACCGAGTCACATGATCCTGACATCAGGCCGACCAGTCCTAAAATTAACCTCTTAATACTGAGCACATATCAGACAGCTGTTAGTATCATTTTTTTAAATAAGTCTGGTACAACTTGACTGGGTTCAAACCTGCAACCTCCCGCATCCGAGGTGGACGCTCTAACAACTAGGCCACCAGAGTGGTCAAATTTACCAGTTATAATTTGTCAATGTTGTCAGCACTGCACTAAAAGCATAGCAAGTCACATGATATTGTTTTGCAAACACAGCACATTAATATGAACATGTTAATGAAGATCTGAGGTACACACGTTCTACAGATGAGAAAATAAGTAAAGAAAATTTGATAGTATTATGATATTATTGCATTTAATCAATGGATGTCCTATGAAAATAACAAGAAATAATTAATTCTGTTTATCAGTCTATGAAAGATTAGACAGTAGTATTCACATACCTAATTTGTGTGTTCATTGATAAATCTTAAGATCTCATTGGTATATGCTAAGTTTTGTTATGGTGTATGTGCATTTGTTTTCCACTTTATTGATCTGTTCATTTGTTTTAATGTTTGCTCATATTTGATTCATTTTGCTGATATGCAGATAAATCTCCATTTGTTTAGGAAGTCAGAGGCATGAGGGTTGTTCATATTTAGCATTATTGATGTCTTTGTAAGTTTAATTACCATTATTTTTATATCAAATTATACATAAAATGCACTGTTGTTACTCAGCAAAGTAGTTTTCTTATGTTTTTTCTTGCTTTCTTTTTTTCCACATTAGTGCATACAACACAACACAAATAAATATATTTATAGTACTATTCCATGTGTTATTTTGCCTGATTAAAACTTTATACTTTGATCAAATATGGCTTAACAATTTTTCTTCTAGAACTATATCATGCCCTCGTACCCTACTGTAGCTCTATTTCATCATGGTCTATTAGAAATGTGTCTTAAGTACTTTTTGGATTTTTGGTTTTATCATTAGTTTCAGAAATATTGTGATGTGACAATATCTACAGATACATGTATGTAGATGTCCATTGCCACATACATTTAAACCTCCCAGCTTGGAGGATTTTCCTTCTGAGATGAAGTGGGTCTCCTTGTACTCAATGAAATCTCACGCATATGCAAAATGATCATTAATATTTTTTATTTTGTCGATTTTTTTTTTCACATCATGCTTTCAGTGAAGTATATTTATGGTAATACTGCCTTGGATCATGTGACTGTAAACTAACTAAATCAAGTCAAGACAGTTTGGTTGCTAATTTCATGCAGCATAAAACAATTAACATTCCATTGATTTTGTCAGAAGTGTTGGTTGGGTTCAATGTTTGAAGTTTGTGGTCAAGGATTATACTCTGTGTGATCAGATGTAGTTCCAAAATTATTAAAGACATTAACTGATCATGGTTGAATTATTAAAGACATTGATTATGGTTGAATTATTAAAGACATTGATTATGGTTGAATTATTAAAGACATTAACTGATTATGGTTGAATTATTAAAGACATTGATTATGGTTGAATTATTAAAGACATTGATTATGGTTGAATAATTAAAGACATTAACTGATCATGGTTGAATTATTAAAGACATTGATTATGGTTGAATTATTAAAGACATTAATTATGGCTGAATTATTAAAGACATTGATTATGGTTGAATAATTAAAGACATTAACTGATCATGGTTGAATTATTAAAGACATTGATTATGGTTGAATTATTAAAGACATTAATTATGGCTGAATTATTAAAGACATTGATTATGGTTGAATAATTAAAGACATTAACTGATCATGGTTGAATTATTAAAGACATTGATTATGGTTGAATTATTAAAGACATTAATTATGGCTGAATTATTAAAGACATTGATTATGGTTGAATAATTAAAGACATTAACTGATCATGGTTGAATTATTAAAGACATTGATTATGGTTGAATTATTAAAGACATTAATTATGGCTGAATTATTAAAGACATTGATTATGGTTGAATTATTAAAGACATTAACTGATCATGGTTGAATTATTAAAGACATTAACTGATCATGGTTGAATTATTAAAGACATTAATTGATTATGGTTGAATTATTAAAGAGCTCAATCGGCATAAGTCAGTTTGGCTTTAGTGTGTTAAGTTTGTTGAGATGTCTAAACTTGCATTATCTCCAATGCTAAAATGCCAGAATCTAAGCAACTGAAATACCACATGAAAATCAATGATGGATGGAAATGGGAATTTCATTGGTTAGAGTTAGTTTCAGAGGACATGGATATGCATTCTACCCTTCCCATATTACAGTTGATTTTAAAATCTGCTACAGTGGCAATAATGATATTATGCACCATGCAGCATATTAAACATGGCAACAAACACTCCATCAATGAAATCCCTGTTCATGGAATCTGCATCAAATGTGGATAAAGAGATACAATATGTGCCAAAACACTGTTTGCCAACTTTATTGCTGAAAATAATCTCCTATTTATGGTAGCAGATCATTTTTCAAATCAAAATAATGTTCCCAGCCTCAGAAATCATACAAAAGTTCCCAAACAGATGGATGAAAACTACTCATATATGGCAACCCAATTTTTGTATCTTTACTGGAGAAAGAAAGCCACAAGGAACCATTTGTCATTCTCATTGAAAAGCCTTCCTGTTTTGAAGTAGATCAAATTCTGCAAATCTCCCTTTTTTGAAGCCAAAACTCCCCACCAAATTTTGCAAATGTCCATTTGTCTTGTGCTGACTTCTCTCTTCTGTCACATGTATGTTATAATATCCTCAGTGCTTGTTAGTTACCAGGCATGATACAACACCTATGTGTGATTCCTTTCCAGGGCATTCCTTATGTGCTGGTAGCCTGGTAAGTTACCTGCCTAAATCAGCCAGTGTAACCAGCTACTTTTTGCTGGCCCCTGTACCCCCATAAAGGAAGCATTTCATAAGTCCCATGTTGCTTTAAAATCTTTGCAGGCTGCTTTCAATTTTATGCAATATCCTGCTTTTAACTACCACTGCCCTCCTTCCCCTCAAATTCCAATGGCTCCATCCAGATACTCATGCTCCAGTATTATGAAACATATTTATGCTTAATACTCATAAATTACCAGTACTTGTACAAGAAGGAAAGGGTAAACTATATCCTTTAAGTTCTACACTTAGGCTCAAATTGCTTGCATCTGCTTCTGAGTTTGCAGCAAGCAAATCAGTCAAACCATGATTTTTATGTTTATCTAACAGAACTTTTTACCACAATTCTTCAAGCATGGCTACTGATTAACTCAGCTCCTTATTTGGAAAATAGGGATGGCAAAGGAACAGCTCATTAATTTGCATAGGTCATTATTAAATAATAATAATAATAATAATAATAATAATAATAATAATTATTATTATTATTATTATTATTATTATTTATTTTTTTATCATTTCGGATGCAAGATAAAAAAAATCTTACTTAATTACACTGGTTAAACTTATAAATTAGCAATCTTTAAGTGTGTGTGTGTGTGTGTGTGTGTGTGTGTGTGTGTGTGTGTGTGTGTGTGTGTGTGTGTGTGTGTGTGTGTGTGTGTGTGTGTGTGTGTGTGTGATATGTTGAATATTTTTTTAAACATTACTTTTAGAAAATTCCTTCTTTGTACATGTTGTATACTCAAAAATAGGTGCTTATAGAATGGATCAAATTGAGAATTATAGTGTTAGGTATGTTCATAGTCTATTCTCAAAATACATGTATGCAGAGAAATTAAAAATATAGAAGCCAAAAAATTTCAATATTCAGTTTTGCTATGTTTGTTTGCAGTGTCCACCATGTCGAGCTTTTACACCACAGTTAATGGAGACATATACAAAACTAATGTGTGATGGGAGGAAGTTTGAGGTAGTGTTTGTGTCATCAGACCGCAGTCAGGAGTCATTTGACCAGTATTGCAGCACGATGCCCTGGCTGTCTGTGCCATTTGATGACAGTCGATTAGAGGAGTTGAAAAAACTGTTTGGAGTAGATGGTAAGAATTTTTTAACAAAATGATTAGTTTTGAGTATACAACAAAAATAAAATAAAATGAGTACAAAACTTATTGATAAATTTGCTTTACATCAAGATAATTTCTGAAGTTAAATTTATGTATACAGTATTTGATTAGTCAATTTAAATCAGACTTAAATTTCAGCCAATCAGATTTCAGGATTTTCAACTTAAGTTTCAGTCTGAACCTAAGATATGTTGATGAAGTAAAGGCCTATAAACTGTAATAATAGTAATACAGAACAAGTGTATAGTGAATGGCACATAATACATCTATCCCATGTCTGATAATTGAATTTTTTGTGCAGAAAAAGGCCTAGTTACATTTGTTTTTGTTTTTTATTGTAATATGTAAACTTATTAATGACTTGAAATTATACTGTTGCTGGATGTATGTACATGTACTTATTAAGCCCACAATATAGAACTCCGTGAGAAAGCAGCAGATTATTGTCTCTGTTGTCTCATTTATCTTTATCCAGTTTAAATGAAAACAAAAAAAGGCCAAAAAAATCAGGCAACAGAGGAGGATTCCATGAAATACAACCTACATTAGAGACAGTACCATTATCATAGGTTGCATTTTTAGCTCACCTTGCCCAAAGGTCAAGTGAACAGATGCTCTGGTCCTTCTCTTGTGGACTGCTCCAGTGGCCTAGTGGTTAGAGCATCTGCCTCGGATGCAGGAGGTCACGGGTTCGAACCCTGGCCAAGTCATACCAAAGACTAGTAAATATGGTACTAACAGCTGCCTCGCTAGGCACTCAGCATTAAGAGGTTAATGTTAGGACTGGTTGGCCTGTTGTCGGGATAATGTGACTGGGTGGGACATGATGCTACATGTCTGGGGCATGATGCCCCAGTGCTGGACATCACTATAAACTGCCACTCTGCAGACATTGTAGCAATATGACTGAAAAATTGTTAAAGCTATGTTAAAAATCAGATCACACACACACTTCTTCTCTTGTGTGCCTTCTCTCGTCTAGCTGTGCATCATCCATTCACAGTTGTCATTTACAACTTCTTTCGTAATAAGAAAACCTACTTGGCCAATTTATGTATGATTTTGTAAGGAACACTCTAGCTTCAAATCATAACAATTTAATTTTATTTAATGGATGTTGATGTGTTACAAGCATGGCACCATTACTGAAAATAGAGAAAACCTTTAGAGAACATTTTAAAAAATACTCAGTGGAATTTGACCAGATTTGACCAAGCTTCTGTTCCTTAAAATTAAGCAGACATTATGCACTTTCTTCAGAGAAACTGCTTATCATGATTTAATCAAAGTTGACTGCATTCTGGCATTAAAGCCTTTCAGTTTAATATAAACATTGCCTATCTGCCATCAAATATGACCACTGTTAACGAAAATAGAAAATCCTCTAAATGACTTCTTTTCAAAAACTATTCCTCAGACTGTGACCAGTTGTGACAGAAAGCATTCTGGCATGAAGGGCTTAATTTTTTATAAATGATGAAGTTTTTGTGTTCAAGTGACTAATGCTGCTGAAAAAAGAAAGCTGAAACTCAAACTTCTTTTGAAAAACAGAAAAACCCACTTAATAGAATTTGACCAGATACCTGAAAACCTTTCAAATGTATACCTTGAAACAGTTGTTTTAAAAGCATATGCAATTAAGAGCATTGCAAGAAAATTTTACAGAAAGCACCTTACTGACCCAGATTTTTGGCCAACTGCTCTTGTATTTGGCTATTAGGCAGGTGAGCAATCATAGGCCCACCTGGGCCTCATGTTTTAATTGTCATTATTTACTTTTGCATTAAAGATACTGCAGACTTCCAAGGACTTTAGTTCACCCTTTAGTTTTTACATTTGGAGTGAGTTTTTATGCAGTTTATTGACTCTTTGTGCACATATTATATTTATTTGTCTATATTGTACACTTGCTGCAAAAAGGTGTAGACCTAGATCTGATTACATAATGTACAAGCAGATCAGTCTCCACTGTTTGCATGAAGTTGTGAACAGAATGATTATTACTGACCCTGATCTGTTGGCACATTATACATTATACAGTGTCGGATTTGTCTCAGTGATAGTTGCAATAGTGTGTAGATTATACACAGGTATTATACACATAATACCCTTCATTATAATGCCATTCCTGTTATTAGGTAGGTATGAAATTACATGTGTAATGTACTTCATTATAAGGCAGTCTCACTATAAGGTAGTGTAATATACGGCTTGGATGGACATTGTTAAATGAGAGTACTGTATGGTACTGCTGTGTGGGAGCAGACTTCAACTATGATACATGTGTACAAGTTGATGCAGCTACAAAAAGCTTAGCCCCAAATGTGCTGGTAGATATGGGTCTATATAGTTGGTTAGGACTTAATAGGTTCTTCAGAACTAATCACTAATAACATTGTGATAGCAGATCTAGCCTATTTTGCAGCTGGATCCAATTTTTACATGAGGACTAGTACATCGGCCCAAATGCTGCATCACTGAAACCATTTCATCATGAGAAAGCAGCACATATTAAAGGTAGCCAGTTGAAATGTTGAAAACAAGAAGGAAATGTTGTAACAATTTATTATTTTTATTTATTTTTTTTATAAAAACTGGCTCTGAAGAAAAATTGCATTATTAATTATTTTTTCAAATTATGGGTATCGTTATGGGTTGCAAGAAATAATGCCATCGGCAACATTGCAGTCCACAAGCCATGTGTTTGAGACCCCTGGTCTAGGCCACTGGTCTAGGCCACTAAAAAAGGGTTGTCAAGCTCAGTAGCTGTGAGAATAAAACACATTTGATGAATGTTTGTTGCAGGTATACCGATGATGGTGATTCTTGATGAGACAGGCTCTATTATCACAATGGCTGGACGACTAGCTGTGATGGAGGATAGGGAGGGACAGGTCAGTTATAATTGGCCACTGCTTTTATAAGATTATTGACTTCCATTGAGAATGCTACTTTAGAATTTATCAGGCCCAGAGCAAGTGTAAAACAAACACATTCCATGCATCGCAGCACCTGCTACCACAATATATATTTTTTATCTTTAGTGGACCTAAGACATTTAGCTTTGTGGTTCAAGCCTGAACAGAGATGTAGCTTTTTCCCTGAAGCTTTGAAAAGTTACGTTCAGTTATTGACAAAACAACAAGGACCACTATCATAGAAAAACAGCCCTTGGTAGTCATAGATCTGTTTAGCTGCAGGTAAAAACCATATGCACTGAAGTCACAGACTAAGGTGTACTGTATATACATGCTTATAAGATGCGACCAACTGCAAAACCCAGATCTACCATTGCATAATGTGCCAGCAGATCTGGGTGCAGATTGTTAGGAGTAATCAGTACAACAAACAACATAGACCCCAGTCTGCAGATAAATTATGCTACAGCAGATCTGGGTCTTTTCAGTTTCACTCACTTTATAAGTGAGTATGTATATATATATGTATATATATGTGTGTGTATATATATATATATATATATATATATATATATATATATATATATATATATATTTATTCCACATACATTAAAAAATAACATGCATTTAAAGTGTTGGTATAAGCAATTTGATATACCAATACTATTGGTATATCAAATTGTGATCCGCCCATGGCACAATAATACGCATATATAAACATTCTCGCGAGCGTCTGCAGTTGATTATAGATCAATGATCAATATCCACACATTAGTCACTAGTGACGTATGAAAATAACGATGAAAAGTATTAATAATCCTTGTTTTCTAAATGAATTTAATATGGTACACATTTTCATCACAATCCTTTCTGCTTTCTGTTCTCCCCTCCCCTCTCATGCATAACGGACAAACTGCGCAGAAATGTGGAATGAGAGAGTAAAGAAATTTGGACTGGATTAAAACCTTGAAATAGAAATTACACCAAGTAACCTACAAGGATATTGTTCGTCGTAACGATACGTGTGCACTTTCCTTGGGATTTATCTACAGTGTTTATCAATGATACAAAGTTGCAAACCAGTAAATTCCTCGGATACGTGGTACACATACTATGATATATTTAATATTATGTTTGTTGTTTTTTCTTAAACATACCATAATGTTTTAAAAATCGATTATTATTATTTAAATATGGAAATATCCAAAGGCCTCTGTCTGTCTGTCTGTCTGTCTGTCTGTCTGTCTCTCTCTCTCTCTCTCTCTCTCTCTCTCTCTCTCTCTCTCTCTCTTGACCATCGTAGCAGGATATGGGCTAAAATCTATGAAATGGCGAACGTAGAGGATTTTCGTTTGTCATCCCACGATATCTCTGGACTTATGAATGATGGTAAAAGTTAAGTCAAACCGACCAAAGGATGAGAGAGAGAGAGAGAGAGAGAGAGAGAGAGAGAGAGAGAGAGAGAGAGAGAGAGAGAGAGAGAGTTTGTGGGTCGGTTGTACTGTTGCTAAAGCAGAATAATGACTTAGATCAACTGTAAATATATTAAAATATTTTAATTACCTCTTGTCGTTTCGTCAGTTGGCTTAGTTTCTATTCCACATTAATTTCCATGCGCCGGTATTTGAATGGTGTAGCTATCCAAGTGTTGCTACTGCTCTACTTTTATCATTACAACCATCTTTCATATTTAAATCATAAGTGTGTATTATATTGATTTAATCAATGTGGAGAAAAATAGAAACCAAGAAAGAAAACAATCAACTTATCAATATGCAGAGGTGATTGTAAATAGCCACTACGGCAGAGAACTACATTTTGTAGCGGACACACTCGGGGATGTGAGGAGTTCATTCACTAGGTCAATACACGGCTGCCTGTAGTAAATCTGAACTCCATTCAAAGGGCAAATATATGTATTTGTATGTGATATAAATAAAATATATGTACAGTATGTACGCTGTATCAATGATATACCACTCGTATAAATTTTTCATTAAAAGGAAACTCAGCAAGCTTCGTTTCCTTTGAATGAAAAATTTATATATTTGCAGCATGATTGGGGGGTGGGGCACGTGACCCCCCTTAACCCATGCTGCGGGCGCCCATGGATCTGTAATGTGTTTTTCTGTATCCGTGGCTATATATATTTGTGTACACGTGTACAGTAACAGTGAAATAAATGTACGTGTAATATCTAAGCTCAAAGATGTTTGGTCTGTGTAGTTTGATGCATAGACAACCTGAAATGTTCCAACTTTCATAGATTAAGTACTTCCTCACATTCTTGATTTTTCCCTTCACCTAACTTTGTGTTATGTGTCCCTAGAATTCCTTCTTATTTGCAGCCCTCTGTTAACCTGTGTTAATTTGTGTTTATCTGAGATTTAGTCACTTGTTGTCGCAATTTTACTACGTTAAAGGTTGATAGTGAGACTCTTTAAGTGCTAAATTGTATTTGGGCGTCAGTAATAATTTTCACTGTAGCAAATGGATATTCTCCCTAATTGTTCTCACCGCTGTTGTCATCGTCTTGTTGTTGTTGTTGTTGTTATTATTATTATTATTATTATTATTATTATTATTATTATTATTATTATTGTTGTGAATGTAGGTTATTTAATCGTAAATAAGCATAATAAGCAGGTTCATAATGCCTTTTTACAAAATGTATTTGAAAAGTTTCCTTTCCTGGAGAAAGTGTCCTGAAAAAATCCATGTTTGAAATACCTGCATAAAATTTATATCTCGTGTGTAAACATGATACAATAAAGTTATCGACCTCACACACATAAGAAGCCACAAAACATGTCTCATAACTCGCAATCCCAGATTTCCTTCAAAGCTCGGTCATTTGCAAGAAATGTCGGTCAGTTATACATGTTCCTTGGCCTCTCTCGGACCCATGCTTCCTTTTTTATTTCTTCATCTAAACTTTTTTTGCATGCGACAACTTATCAGCTTTTGTGTGGGTCACATTCGTCTCTATAAATTTAGTCGACAGGTAAAGTCAACATTAACATATACAACCAATAACACAACAATGAGAAATCAAAATCAAATTGTTGTTTTTATTTTAATCAAATCTGTCATTTTAATAAATGAAGCCGCCAAAATGCTTGCAGAAGTTTTCTCAAAGCACGAGATTTTTACGTGCATTCCTGAATGTCCTCAGGATATTCCAATATATATTGGGGGACATGATACAAATAATGCGATCTAAATTCGATAGTCCAACCCAGATTGTTTCCGTCAAGAGCCTTCGGATAACTCAATTGTAGAAACAATGGGTTGACTTTTTGCACGAGATGCAGTAAATCTTTTCCTTTTGACGTCAAATTAAAGCGGCGGCCGGATCCACAGAACAGACTGTGCTCCGAATGAGGGTTAATTGTTCTCTTTTTACCGAATTAGTTGGGCAGGATTGTTTGAAGGATTTATTTTCGCACTCAAAGGTATTCATTAGAAAGACGTAATACACATGATGGAATTTACCGAAAAAGGCCGTATGATCTTTTGATCAACAACGAAGAAAACAGTTGTTCAACTCGAAATAAGTGGAACAGACTGTGATTGTTTTGGACCTTTAAAGATAGCAATAGTCATAGAAAAACCACTCCACTGCACTGACGCAATTCATATAAGAAAAACAAATGATAAATGTTTCTTGTTGGTTTTTTCTTTTGTTTTTATTTATTTATTTATTTATTTCATACACAACAGTAAAAATATACTGTCCATCTCCACTTCCCACCCACAAATTGAAAACAAAAATGAAGCCGATCAACCCACCTGCATCTAAGAGTTCAACGCTTACGTCTCGGAAAGGTTGCAATTGACAATAAATATCTTATGCTATTAACTTTTCTTGGATATATGAAGTGAACTTGCCGATTAAAAGGTGATTAGGTACATCTTGGGTCAATATGGTTCCCAGGTACATTGCTGTGGCTCTAATTGCCTTAATTTGAAATAAATAATCAGTATTTGGTCAATGCAAAAAGCATTCGGTAAAAGCATTTAGACCGAATACCTCGAAACCGTTTCAGATCAGTGAAACGGAATATGTAGACAAACTCTGCTTAAATAGGCAACGAAGCAAATATCGGAGTTACAAATACACGAATGGACCTCTTGCGTGGAAAAAATAAATAATATATAAGTCGTATATATATATATAATTTAAATCCAAAGATACATTTAACGAAAAGCGTCTGATTGTATTTCAAGGTCAGAAGACTATGTCATGCATATAGAGTTAAACATGTTCTAACACCCTCCTCTGTAAGACTAACACGTTTATAAGACGGCCACCTTTATCAAGACCCAACATAATATATTCCAAAGAAAATTTGCTTTCATAAAGCAGACACCTTTATAATACAACCAGTTGTAGTCAGTCATAAGACCGACTCTCTTATACTGATATATCTGTTTAAATCCCCAATGCCGCTTGTACGTGCAAAACGTCATATATGCCAAATCATTGAATAACACTGAATCTTGAAAGATCTTAGTCCTAAACATCGCTTGGTTCCATTAAAACCAGATAATATTGAAGTTTCATCACATTATCAGCCATGTAATTTCGCCCTGAAACTGAGATACCCTGCCATTTTCCACACAAGTAGGAATGAATCCGATGTTGACTGGTGATATCCATGGGTCAATCAATTTCAGACGAAAGCTGGCACACAAGATTTGATGACGTCACCTTTATAAGCATAAGAAGCAAACACAATGCTATGTCGGATTGTCTTCTGCCCATGTTCGCCCTTCATGTATAATCCAGCGTCCCAGCTTATCATCAATATTCACCAGTCTTATTTTTATGTAATGCACGCATTTCTTCTCAGATCTGCTTTAAAAAAGAGGGTCTGGCTCTCTTCTTTCCCTGTTGAATCAATTTGTACGCCACGTCTGAATGGTGTTATTATTAGATTAATCATTAACGGAATTGGTCGAATGTGTCGCATCAGTACTATTGGAGTACTTCGGAAGAAGATCGAAATTAAGGAGGGAATTCGTTGACGAATTAACGGGTGGCACCTCTCAATTCTAAACTGAATATTTGAACGTCGTTTTAACCTAACCTATTGATTTTTTCAAAGAACGGTTTATCTCTGATAACTTTTTTTTAACTAATCATTTCCTTCCTTCCAAAATTTAGTTAGATTGGAAGAATGGTGAAATTTATGATGAACGGTGGCATTGGGGCTTTAAGGATAGCCATGTTGGTGGAACACGAGAGCTAGGCGATAGGTCGGGTTATTTCGATTCCTACTTGGAACGAATTATGACTCTGGGAAATACTTGATTACAACTCTACTTGCCTAGTGAATAAGTCATCATGCACCAAGAGTCCTTACATTTCATCTTATTCCATCTTTTTTTTTTCTTTCGATCAGCACATGTAGGTTTGGGCGGTGGTACATAAGATCTAGGAGTCGTTACTGGGAAATTGTTCGATTCCTGTTTGAAACGAATTATTAATTTATATTCTGATGGATTATAATAAATTTCTTTCGAATAATCATATATATATAAATGTATTGACTAATAGGAAATGAAGGGATTTATTTGTAATTTATAATTTTAGGAACGGAAAAGTAAACCGATGCAGAAATTTTGAATACTTTTGTCCAGTGTTATCATAAGACCTCAATATTTATGAATGTACAGAGACAGCATAACAATTACAAACAAGCTATACTAAAATGGTTATAAAACTAGTTTGCTTATTCTACATGATCAGAAAACTTTCTTCTAAATTCACTGGAGAGAATTCCATAAAACCATATTTCCTTTCTAGTTTAATAGAATTTTTCCGGCCCGGAAGGAAAACCAACCTTTAATGAGAGTGATTAATGGCAGAGAAGGGAAATATCTCGATCGCGCGAGAGAGAGAGAGAGAGAGAGAGAGAGAGAGAGAGAGAGAGAGAGAGAGAGAGAGAGAGAGTTTCCTTGCCTACCATTAGAAACTGCAGCAACCCTTTTCCAGAATTTAAATACTAAATAATAATTATTTTCCTATCGACTTGGTTGTACATTTTTTCCAGTACATTGCCATTTTTCAATTTCTGAGTATCCTTGACGAAGAGGTAATGGCATCCAGAAGAACAATACTACCAATCTGGGACCTCTTCCTTTGGAAGACCCCGAATCGATTACAAGACCAAAGACTACTGACAGCAGAGTCGTAGATGAAATAAATTGATTGGCAAGCATATAGCTGGAAAATAAATCACTATAAGGTTACGGGTTAAAGTCACTTTCCTTATATTGATAATTTCCTAACATGTTTGTCGATTTTTCTCCTCACTATTGTGGAAAAGCTCTACCCAAGATTTGACATGTAAACCATGAATTGGATGTTTCTTCGTTAGCTGCCAAATATTGAAGAGATTTATCACGAGAAGATATGTAACTGTGTCTGCAGTCAATTAATCAACACGGTTTCTGTGCTTATGGAATTCGCAATTCAAACACATGTACATAGCAGACTCATGCACTCTCTTGTGGACGAGCACTAATAGTGTTTACCTACTGGCCTCATCGACTGGTATGTCTTGAATTTAACAGGAAATCTTTGATAACATTTAAAATCTTGGCAATATAATAAAATAACGGGTTTTAGTAAATGAGTGAAACACCACAAAGGAAACACTTCCATTTGTCATTACGCATTTGAGAGTTGAATCTTACGAAGAAAAGAACCATAATTATAAAGTGCACATACTCTGTGCTGCAACTGCGGCCACGTTAAACCTATACAATCTTTGATTGTGAAGTTTGAGTGCTAATAGTGGAGCGGTTTAGACGACTCGTTTAGAACAAATCTCTGAATTTGGTGGTCGTGTGTCCACAAGACGATGACGTGTTTCTGCCATGCTTTTTTTTAAAAAAAAATAGTCTCAAGTACTACAAGAAGAAGAAGATTAGAAGATTTGTTTGTTAATTTTTAGTGATTAAAGGCACACGAACACATAAAAAGGTCATATAGTGCGGAGGCAAACTGAAGTAATGAAGTAATGTGCAATGCTCAAGGACACACCACGGCGACCAATCTGGCCAGGATGAATACGATTTGAATTTGCACCCTCCTGGTCGAACGTTTTAGACACCGTATGTTTGTACGCGAAGAAAATGGTGGTAACACTGAGGATGTGGGTGGTAAAAGGTGCAGGTGACGATTGTTGTTGTCAGTTCTCAGTTTCTCGAGATTTCCTCAATGTAAATAATACATTTAACAATGTTAATCAAGTGCCCATTTTTAAATTATTTGTGTGTGTGTGTGTGTGTGTGTGTGTGTGTGTGTGTGCAATTTGGATTTTTAACGTAGCTTTAACATTTTGTTTTTCTCAGTCCTATCGCTACGATGTCTGCAGTGTGGCAGTTTATAGAGATATGTAACATTGGGGCATCATGCTGCAGATATGTAGCATCATGTCCCACCCAGTCACATTATCCTGACACCAGGCCGACCAGTCCTAGCACTAACCTCTTAATGCTGAGCGCCTAGCGAGGCAGCTGTTAGTATACGTCTTTGGTATGGCTCGGCCGGGGTTCGAACCCGCGACCTCCTGCATCCGAGGCGGACGCTCTAACCACTAGGCCACCGGAGCGGTTAAAATTCTTTTTTGTTACAAAGTATCATAAAAATATAAGTTCCCTCCATATGAGATATATTTTCACAAACAAAATATAATAAAACAGATTCCTTTTAAGCAGTTCATTTTTTTCAGTTACAGTTATGATAGATGGTGCTGTAGACGTAGCATTTTTTGGACACCAGAAAATGTTCCGTATCAGTTTGAATTTGTACAATAATATTACAAGGTCGGTGAAACTTTAGCTACACAACCATATTACTAGATTTAGGTCACTAGACCTAGACCACTTTAGCTACACAATCAAATTACTTGATCTAGGCCACTTTAACTACACAACCATATCACCAGATTTAGTCTATTTTAGCTACACAACCGATTTTAGGCCACTTTAGCTACACAATCATATTACTTGATCTAGGCCACTTTAACTACACAACCATATCACCAGATTTAGTCTATTTTAGCTACACAACCGATTTTAGGCCACTTTAGCTACACAACCATATCACTAGACTTAGGCTACATTAGCTAAACAGTCATATTACTAAATTTTAGGCCACTTTAGCTACACAACCGATTTTAGGCCACTTTAGCTACACAACCATATCACTAGACTTAGGCTACATTAGTTAAACAGTCATATTACTAAATTTTAGGCCACTTTAGCTACACAATCATATTGCTTGATCTAGGCCAGTTTAGCTACACAACCATATCACCAGATTTAGTCTATTTTAGCTACACAACCGATTTTAGGCCACTTCAGCTACACAATCATATTACTTGATCTAGGCCACTTTAACTACACAACCATATCACCAGATTTAGTCTATTTTAGCTACACAACCGATTTTAGGCCACTTCAGCTACACAATCATATTACTTGATCTAGGCCACTTTAACTACACAACCATATCACCAGATTTAGTCTATTTTAGCTACACAACCGATTTTAGGCCACTTTAGCTACACAACCATATCACTAGACTTAGGCTACATTAGCTAAACAGTCATATTACTAAATTTTAGGCCACTTCAGCTACACAATCATATTACTTGATCTAGGCCAGTTTAGCTACACAACCATGTCGCTAGATGTAGGCCACTTTAGGTACACAATACTGTTTCTAGATTTATACCACTTTAGCTACACGATCATATTACCATCTTTAGGCAACTTTAGCCACACAGTTACATTGCCAGATTTAGACCACTTTAGCTAAAGGCCGAATACTGTTATAAATAGCAGCTGGCAAATGAGCTAACGAAGAAAAATGCCTACATATTTAAACATTGTGAGTAAAGTTGCCTGAAAGGAAGATGTAGATAGGCAGATGTAAATGTCAGATGTAAATGTCTGAGGCTGTCCAGAAAGTAATACAAGATTTTGTGCAAGGTATGAATCATAACCTAATGTTTATCCTTTTCAGTCTTTCATTACGAGAAAGGAATGTTAACTATTTCGGGAATGAGGATATGGTTTCATTATATATATATATATATATATATATATATATATATATATATATATATATATATATATATATATATATATATATATATATATATATATATATATATATATATATATATATATATATATGTATGCTTCAGATGATAATATAAATAATTTTAGCAGGTAATTAGTTTTTGTGCACTCTAAACATCAGGTGTGTGGAGGTAAAAACGCTTTCAGAGCAGGAAGAAAAACAAGTGTCCATTGTAAATATGAAATTCCCTCAACAGTGACAATCCAAGAGGTTTGGCTGTTGAAGATGCACATAACTTTAATTTCCATTCCGTTCATGATTCTTTTCCTATAAAAATAATAATACAATTGCAGGATTCTTCAATTCTGGAATACAAACGACAATACACGTGTATTCTTTTCTATGGATAAGATTTTCTAAAAGTAAGACTTTTTGTTCATCGTAACCCTAATCAGGTCTGAAAAATTACATTTGTTTGTGCTGATTGACCCTCTCGACGTGTTTAATTATTTCACGGTGAATATTTAAATGATATTTTTCACATAAGGATCATGACGTTTCTCATTATAGTTTCAGAGTAAAAAGATGCTGTCTATGATTACTTAATATATCAATGTTGAAAGCAATCAAGACTTATCGTCCCCATTATTCCTTTAAGACATCATTTAGACAGGAAATAAGATTTTCATTCTGCCGATATAAAAAAGAAGAAAAGTCGCTTTTTAAATGATAAGGGAGCCCTCTATTGGAATCGTGCAGGCCCAACATGTCTCTGAATGAGTGACTGAAATTCTGATGTGTTGATCTATCAACAGAGAAAAAGTTCTAATGAGAAAAATAATCTATTCAAAAGGTTTGAAGTGGCTACATTTTTTACTTTAATCAACCATTCGATTATGTAGATGAAACACTGCATATGTTTCAGAATACATGTAATGCAATAAAATAAAGTTTTAAGAAGTGTGATCATTATATGTTTGTTTAACAGCAGTCTCACAATAAGGTCTAACATCTTATTTTACAATGTTTTCTCATCCGATTAAGCGTCAAATGCGAGGAAAACTGGACAAGAAGAAACTACCGATTTTGGATGGGCAACCATGCATACACGCACATGTTAAAACCGGGGATCAAATCCTGATCCGCAGACGTGCGAAGTGAGTGTATTATCTCTGTGCTATGTTATCAACCTATCTGATTGTTTATCTGTTCATCGACATATTCATTCTGCAATTTTAATCATTTTAATATTCTACTCGCTATACGGCTATAACAATTACCACCCTAGTATTTATGTCCGATAACAATTCTGCTCCAACGCCTGCCCCCATCTCTCTCTCTCTCTCTCTCTCTCTCTCTCTCTCTCTCTCTCTCT
>JAECUM010024242.1:0-26835 GCA_016617855.1 Megalonaias nervosa
CCCAAAAATATCCGAATCCACATTGTATATAATTAATTAACTGGAAATAATTTCCATGAAGCATTTGCTGATTATCGGGTTTGCTCAAAACACAACACAACTTTGAAAGGAAATCTTATTTATTATGAATAAACCAAGAGAAAAAAGAGACCATTACAATTTTTTTTTTTAATCTGGTACTATTAAATTATGCTCAGTTTGTCCATTTCCCATATACTTGCTCAAGACGTTTGATGCTTGTCTTTATATATGGGTTACCTGAGTGATACACTCTTTTGATCTTTTGTATTTTTAGCTGGTGGAGCATTTCAATTTGCGCAAGTAACTTAACGAATTAATGGTCATATATAAAATAAAACAACCAGGTCATAACAATGTAGATACATTATCATAGCAGCTGTTCTTGAAAATTGCACGAATTACTGCGAAATATCAAGCGGCGAAGTCAGAATATGATTTGGATAAATGCATTTATAAAGATGCTGCACATTTTAATTACATATAGTTCGACCTATCTAGTTCAATATATCCGATATCAGCTATCAGATATGTGAAAATACTCCACGAGTGGAGTGGAGAAGATTGTTTTGTCACAAGTGATGTAACTTTTACATTGCACGAGCAAAATATGTCTTTATATCTATTAAATCCAAAGGTAGAGTTTTGTATTGTATAATTTTAAGTCCAAAAACAGTTGATGAGCATTACTATTTGTTGTCCGCTTTGTGCTAGCCTAATTAACGCCATATTACTGCAGAGATAAATGGAAGTTTAATCAATATAGATTCCTAATTGTGTATCTTTGTAGTAGAATGCAACAAATATACGTGATAGTGTATGAATTATAGAGAATGTGGAGAACTACTCAAAGGAAGTTAATACTTGAAACCTACTTTGTGTTGTTTGGAGTTTGTTTTAGCCATTGTACGCATTGCCTCATAATTCCGTCCTTAAATTTGCTTTGACTAATTGTAAGATCTGTTATCATGATGCGAAAGAGAAAGAAACAGCAGAAGAAATTAAAGTAGACCTGAATCTGGAAAAACAGATGTAACACTGCATACATCATAATATACGCATTCCGATCTTCTCTATAATGTTAAGTTCATGAACAGATTTAAAGTGTTGGTGAAATCGTCAATCTGCATTCATATATAAGCATGTGTCCCGAACTGTTTAATACGTCGCTGTCTTACTTAGACTGCAGAAAATGCCTAGTATCCTATGTACCTTTTCATATGTTCCTGATTAAGGAATGGTGAAAGACCTTATTCAGTTCTTGGTTCAAGTTTATCGTGCTTGGTAATGTATTATAAATCTTTAGATAGGTTGCTGTCGTACGTGAATTTGTTTCCAGGTTCCTTCGCTTTACACCCAAGACCTTCTCTCCATAGGAAAAATGGGCCCCGGAAGGTCGATTTGTCTAAGCGCTTACTTGCAGTTCACTCGCACGTCTCATCTTTGTCTGAATAAGTGACAGTAACATATCGATTCTGTCTAATGATACAGTTTCTTTTGCGTATGAGATGAGTAGATTATAGATATCCAGTTCGTGTATTTTGCATCCTGTTCTTATGAATACAAGGACATATCAAAATTAAAGATTGCACAAGATGAGGCTGACAAACAACAACCTTAATAACACCTTTGTTATTTCAAAATTCCACTACATGTTTTTGACCATATACAAGTTTGCAAATCAATTGATATTTAATAATTATTGTAAACAAGCGAGAGAAAGTTACAACTTATTTATTCTATATACAGGATATAATCTGAGAAGCTAAGTTTCATCAAAACTACAAAATGCAACATAAATGATATGTGTTTATTCCATACATTAATGTTTTGTAACAAAAAATTTAACTCACTTTAAACGGCAGTATGTTATATTAGGAAACAAAATGCATTGCTTAATCCATAAAAATGTCTTCCAAGGATGCCTTTATTTTCTAAGGAGGATGGCTTCCGTTTTCTTCAAGATGTTTGTTGCTTTTGTTTCCAAAGGATTCAAAGTATCTTGATGTGTGGTCTTTTTGTACGTCAAAGAAACTTCTAGATATTAGAACCTTCCCAAAGTTTGCATGGTACAGTCGCCTCAGTATAATGCTCATTACTGATTGATCAAATCTGTGACAGAAGCCAAGTCTTTTCTATTTAACGCAACTGAGTCTGTTCAGTGAACCTGGGTAATACATACAGCTCAATGTCAAAGCGCATGACACTCGTGGACGCATGACAGACTCGATCGTAAAGCGAGTGCGATATACAAGGAAAACTGTTGCTTGCATTTCGCTTTTGTCGGCATATAGGCAAGGATCTTCCCCAAGATACCTAGACGTCACTGGGTCAGTTCTGTATCCTACTCCTAATCCTCCTTGTGTAAACTTTATCTCGTCTTTAATGACCATTTCGAACAAGGTGTCAAGTTTTCCAGTGCGAAATCGTACCAAGGCGTTAATCCACATGATAAATCCATATTCGTTTAGTACAGTCTGCAAGAAAATAATCGATACATAAACAAATCAATATAATAATTCTGATTTTTGTACGAACGCATGTACGGCACGAATCACCATTACCATCAAATCAACGGTTAATATTACTACCACTAGTGTTATATTGGGGAAGAATTAGCAATGTTTAAAGGTTTCCAGTTTTTATTCCCAATGTAGCACTTAACTGTTTCCCAATGTACCATTCAAATCATTGGCTCCGATTTTCTTCTCAGAAAGTAGTATAATAGTATTATTATTGCACACGGTATGGTATATCCTGACGAAATGTAAGTATACGGAAAATGTGGTCAACATCATGATATCAGACACCTTTATATTTATAGAACAATTGCGAATGTAATACCAGATGATCTATGATCTTGAACTTGCAAGGATGATAGACTCAATTGTTTACTTTCGTGAGTATCCTTTTGGGGGCTGGGTGCGTGGATGGCTTAAATAGCAGTACCAAATCAGGTAACCAATTATATTAAAGCAGTAAACTTGCAGCTCAGAGAGATATTAAAAACCGCTTGAAAAAGCAGCATACGGAACCTATACATCTGCATCAGGTAATCGAGAAAACATAGACAGCGAAATGCCATGCGTATCTTTTCAGATGTAGGATCTGTTTAGGCATGGAACGGGAATTATAATTTGACATGTAAGAGTCAGGGACATTCTTTCGTGCCCGGTTGATACACTTAAATAAAGGCAGGGCTAACTTTACCTAAATAAGAGCTGAAAGAAAGATACAGACATACGGAAAGATAGACAGACATACAGACAGACTACCTGTGCAATGAGAGGTTTGAATGTGTATCCTTTGAAAACCTTCAAATGCTCTGGATACTTTTGAAAAGGATATGACCTATACTCGCAACGACAATATTGTTTCACCTGAAGAATAAATTTAAAATGCCTGTTATTAACAAGAAAGCACAAACAATATCCTGCTTGTTGATTGGACATTAGATTTACCGAAGAATTATATACAACAAAAAGCCTCTATTCGCAGTATTCTCACCTCGTAACCATCGATAGACTAGCAAAAGGTGCTAAATCTGAATACAAGTAATTTTTTTCTTTTGAAGATTATACATTTTTCAATCGACGTATCTATAACAATCAAAATATTATAATATCCAAGGGTACTCAAAGTGATATGTATACGTAATATTAGTTCCGCGCCATTTTCGATCTGGTGATCAAAACCATTCTGATTATCCTTCACTCGTACAACATTCTATCCTTGGATGAATTAATAGATCAAAGTGTCCGTGAGTAAGTTGCTTCATACTGACTGACTATAAGGGTTTTTTAAATCAAGATAATCCCAACAATAATTGCTCATCCCTGCTTGCATTTGGGTGATGTTAGTCCTCAAACGCCATCAGGTATCATCAATACTGATCTATATCTCAAACAGTACCCAAATATATCAATACAGTATACGCCTATTATAATAATGAATTTCGAAAAGCACCGTTTGCATTCGTAGAGGGAAAAATGGTGGAAATATTTGCAACATGTCTCCCCTACCCCACAAAAAAGCTGTAAGTTTAACTCAATTTAAAGTTTTGTCTTTATAAAATCCGAACTATCTTTTGCAAGTGCCTTAAGAATCAAGCTGAAGTATATATTGCAAATTTTAAGTGGAATAAAATAGTATTTTAAATGCCCCTAAACATGCCACCTGTCTCAATAAACCAAGTCATTCTATTATAATTGAAGGTATCAAGATTATTATTTTGCTTGGTATACATTAAGCAAGTAATTACACCTTCCGAGAATAATTTGCAGTGTCTCGCTTACATACCAAATCCTTTTCGTTTTCTTTTAGTCCAATGTCGTAAACTATATATTTAAGATCTTTGTAGTGTGGAAACACCACATTGTGCAGACTCTGCATTTGGGCCTGAACTTCCAGAAAGTGATCTGATGATGCCGCAGTCACCAAAACAGGTATCTTTGGATTAGGAAAGTCAACAAAGTGTCCAGCAAGGCCAAGCTCCTCTAGGTATGGAGTCGAATTACCGCAAGGATAATTTTGAATAAATTAGCGGGGTTTTTTTTCTCCAATGTTTCCCTAAATTTACTATTTTCCCAGCACAAAAGCGAATAGTTGACTCCCAATTTACTGTAGATATCGGAAACACTATATGTTTTCATTTTTCCGTGTCCACTCCGGTAACTATAACTTTTTATAGATTGAGAGAATTCATCTACATTGATCTCGATCAACACGTTGAAACTGCACCTTAAGAATGCATCGTGGGCAAACGCCGTTCGATTCCGTTCTTGAGAAAATGAATGTGGCCATATCTGGTTGAATAGATACGGCCCAATCTGTGCAAAAATGCGAAATACGAGATGTTTGCATTGAGGGAAACTATATGAGATGCATTGTTCCTTTAAAAAATAATAGCACATATACACGCACATCTCTCTCTCTCTCTCTCTCTCTCTCTCTCTCTCTCTCTCTCTCTCTCTCTCTCTCTCTCTCTCTCTCTCTCTCTCTCTCTCTCTCTCTCTCTCTCCATATGTATTATATCACGATATAAGAACAGATCGCAGCTGTACATTCTTATGCAGCCAGATAACACGTGATAGATACACGTACTTAGTCCATTAGTTGACCATTTAATGAAGTATGTCTTGATTTATAATCTGTAATTGGTGTACACAAATTTAGGAAGTCATCCTGCAAGTACTTAATAAAAATGTATCCTTGGAAAAAATAATGGAAAACATTGGAAGAAGACAAATAGTCATGGAAGTCACTTCTACAGTATTCCTGCAAGTGATCTTTTGAATTCCTGTTTAAAAGTTTCGCTCATGTGCGAATCATTTTAAAATAGAAAGCTATTCTGAAAATCTCACAATACATGACATTTAATGAGAGACATTGGTGACGAGTGATCGGGACGTTCAATCAGAAAAGAAAGGCACTTTTTAATAAAATGGATTGTTTGTCAATATTAAAAGATTACTGTTTTTCGGAATTCTTGTCAAAAACAAATGTATTCATTTATACAGGGAATTTAAATATTTACATCTCGGGAAAAAAAAAAAAAAAGAAATGAGCACTTACATATTAATAAAATAAGAGCCGGTAGCAAGCAGCCAAGAACAAAAGTGTTCAGGTTCATTTGCACCATTCGTTGCTACCCATACCTATAAAACAAAATAATATGGAAGTAAATATCACTATGGTTCACACCCATTTAGATAAAGCAGTCTTCTAGGTAGGGAATGTGATGCGAGGCGATAAAGTGGCGGGAACTAAGAAAGAAAAGGCATGATGCTGTGACATCAATGGAATTAGGGCATCTTGTTCGACCAAATGCACGCTGTAGTAGTAGACTTAGATATAAATCGGTGGCATGCTCCTCAACATTTTATTTTCAAGCATTGTAAACACATATAGGAACATTATCGCTGCATGTAGTATGTGACTCACTAACACCATAATGTGCACACGGCCATTTATTTTAATGACACTAACTAATCTTGATCGCACATAATTTGAGTACATGTTAATAGCATTTAGCATGCAGTTTCATCTAAGAATTGTATGCACTTATGAGCCAGAAATGAATTAAATTAAATTACTTCACGTGTTCTGTCCTCTGCACATGAAGAAAGTATGAGGGCGGATGAAGTAGGTTCATTTGATGTATGTCATTGTTGGCAGGAACGTGTTTAAGCTTATGTGTATGTGCGTGTGCAGAGTGAGATTACCTGCACAATTAGAGGTTTCAGTGTATATCGACTATCAACCTTCACCTGCTCTGGATACCTTTCAGATGGAAATGGTCTATATTCTAGGCAAATATATTGTGTCACCCGAGGCATAATTTTAAAAGTCTTTTATCAGCCAGATAGTTTGGGTTGCATTTAGAAAGCAAAACCACTATTTTTCTAGCTCATACATCTTTACATTTACTTGCGAATGATATATAAATAAAACACACGTCTATGATGTAAAGCTTCTCGCCTCTTAACATTGCAAGATCTGACGTACTGCCAGTGCTTAGCACTGAATGAAACTGATGTAAGTCTGTAGATGCTTATAATTATTTAAAATCAAACTTTTTCTGTCACGTGCTAATCCTTACATGCAATATTAATTTTGCACCATTGCTGATCTAGTGATCAAGACGTTGATAATTATCCTTATTTTTCACATGCTTTAAGTTTTAACTAATGAATCGGTCCTAGTGCCCGAGAATGCGCTATGTGATACTGTAACGCTAAATTCTGAAACATCCGTATTAGCCGGTTCAACAAAAGAAATATTCTGTATAGTGTTTGCCCCATTTATAAGGATATAAGAGACGGATTTATGCAGACATTTCATACCTCATCAATCTACCGAATATAAAATCTGAAGAAAATGCAGTACTTCAGTGGGGTCAAAAGTTCTATACGTTTGGATACTTGCAATAGATTATAGCATAAGAATATCAATGATTTCCTCTGAGTCAACAGAAGCTCGTAACGAAATTGTTCCTTGAATCCCAGCCCATGTGATGCTCACAGTGCAAATGAAAATCGTGTACTTGTGTGATAATTTAGATAAGCATTGTGTACCAAACAGTTCGATTAAATTAAAAGCAATTCTCAGAAAGGTAGTTTTTGAGATGTTACCATTTATCTTCTGCTATAGGCGGACAGCTCGGATTCCTAGCCGTCTATCTATATTTAGTTGTCTAGATGCTCGAAAGTACATGCCCTTTATCGATTTCCAGAACTATACAAGATCGAATTCACAAATTTATCAGTATAATTAATATTTAAACAGTAATTACTGAAAGTATCAGACCACAGCCTACAGTTGAATTATTTGACAGGGGCCAATGCACATACGTTGCTATTATCTAAATGAAACTCGTTAAACAAATAGACTTTTCCGGTTCTAAAATATGCTTCCATGATTATTATTCATTGTCAAATCAGTTCACTCCTAAAGCATTGCTTAAACAGTACGCGACTAAATGGTGTAATACGTGCTATGGACCTTTTAGGTTCCCTATATCATCAGCATTGCCGATGTGCACGTCATATTGAAACATTCAATCGATCAAACAATCTCATAGTACATTCACATCTTGCGACATGTATTAGTGATGGGTGAGGTCAATGTAGGAAGCAATACACTTTTAATAACAAAACGGAAAATGTCCAAACTTTCGAATAGTATTAACTTCTCATTTAGATAGTAGTACAATTAATAGCTGAACAAGTATACAATGAAGGAGAGTTTCAGGTTTGCATGTGGTGTATTTGATTAAAATAATGCCAACAAGCAGGATAAAGCAAAGAAATGATATAAGAATGTGAATACATTTGAAGACGAATAGTGTGTTCTACCAATATCACGCAATTAAAATAAGTATTATAGTCAAAAGTGTGTAGATATCGAAATAACACTTACATATGTTCACCAACGTCTTGATTTGAAACTCTTTGATATATCTGCAGAAAATAAACCTTACTTGAGATAAGAATTGACTCATCGACGAACACTCCCAATGCTGTCATGCAAGTCATTCAAATAACGGGATAGAAACGCACAACTGTTGAATACACGCTAAGGGAACTCCTCCTGGTATTCCGGGAATTAATCATGACAATTGTGCTACAATCACAAGTTCTGTAGATAAACCATCAGGAACATTTGCGGTTCTTTTGAGGTATGCGCGGCATAATACTACGATAACTTAATTGCAAATCTAATAAAATTTACTATAAACATACAAGTTGCTTAAATTCTGTTCCAGGTCACATTTTCACTCGATGAAAAGTTTAATCTTCGATGCTTCAAGTAGCAAACGAAACTAAACTTTTGCCGCCTCGCTATGACAACTTTAAATCTGATTCCTTGTCCATTATTAATTAGCACAAACATACATATATGTATTTCCGAAGCGATGCGCAAATATTAATTGGCTATCTGCTCATATACAGAGGTATTTAAGAGCAGGAAAACTTAAACGAAATCTTTCATAAAATCAGCAGTCTGTGTGGTATAAAACAATAGCTCTTATAAGAGCTACTTACAATCATGACGTAACACGATTGCAACATACTAAAACGGAAATGAACACGGATAGTACATTATAAGTCTACCAATACAGATCATATGCAACACAATGACAACATAAACAACAACATATAACTAAACGATCAGTCGCTTATTATTATTTATTAATCTGACTCCATGCGCCTTATCTTGAAGATGCTTTGTGCAATCTCTAACGCGAATTCTCCTGACCAATGCGCACACCTCTGGTCTCCACCTATTTTTGATTCACAACTGACCTTCTTTTTCGCACAACAACTAAGGTTAAGATACGCCGTAAGGATACCATAATATCTCAAAACTACCTTGCTGAGAATTGCTTTATATTTGTAATGGATTTACAGAAATCAAGGAAAAATATTAACAAATTTCCAATTAATAGTAAGTGAATCATATTAATGAACCTTACTTTAAAGAAACTAAAGGGGTATGTCATTTAACTCTCACTGCTTTACCGGCACAATGATTTATTCACTTCCTTTTATATACGTAGTGGACGATTTTATACAGCTGAACAAATATAGACGAATTTAGGACAAAGCGAAAATGTTATCGAAGCAAATATTCAATAGACGTATGTCTTCTGCTCAAGTAGCGATACAGATTATTTTGTTTGTTCAAACCCTTTGAATAATAATCTCCCACCATATCAACCAATTTTTAAAGAAACGTCATTCATGTAGTAATATGAAATCGGTTAATGATGAGTCAAAGTCAGTTTAGGAATAAGTAGTTTCATTTGGAATTGTGGGTGTTGGTCATACAGAAGAGTTTGATTTAAAATACTTACAGCAGAGACCTGATACCAAGGCAAAATCGATAAAATATGCATGTTTGTCTTGAAGGACAAAGGAGAAACATCACATTATCGATAAGCAGATTAGCATATTTCCCTACTTTTAATGCATTTCAGTATACAACTGGTAGCGCCTGTATTCATTTCTGGTCAAGTGGAATACATTTATTTCCCATCAGAATTAGGTAGGAGGCAAAGGAGTTTCATTATCAACAACCTCTGTTTAAATTGTAATAATGGAAATATATTTGCTAATGATTAGACTTTTTGATGTATTCAACATTCCAATGAAATAATGACAAATATATTCTTTAACACTAAAATATTTTAGAGCATTTTCCAAATTGTTCCATTGGACAGAGTCAATCTCTTCTTCAATATCTCTCAATAAGAGAAGATTAGACTCGTTTGACTTTATGATAGTGAACCAGGTCATATAGACAGTTTATATTTTCGACAATAAATATACTTTTCATACAAACCTGCACACGTGGGATATGTATCTTTGCTTAAAGACCTAAAGAAGAAAGCTCACACGTCTTTCCAAAGGATTGTACAAATTCAATCATAAATACATGTTCCAATTTTTATATTTTGCTTCTCTGAAGTGCGATTAGCAAAGATCTTACCCTCAGCGTAGTTTCCACCAAGATCTGAAAGTATGTGTCTTGTTGTTGCTGTTAAATATTAGTGTTCGCAAAAAATCTTTGCGTTGATTTAATATATCGTTTGATTTATTAGTTTAACTTCGTATTCCTTAATTAATTGTTACTGTTGTATGTATGTAATTCATATAATTATTGTTTCCAAGAGAAAGAACATAATATGACTACTTTTAACCTATCTGGCACCAGCTTATTTTGACTTTAACATTACACCTTCCGTCTGTTGTTTCCCTCACTTATTTTTTGTCTGAATGTGTTTGTTCAGTCCTTCAATAATACCGGAGTAATTATTGTGGCCCCGTAAAGTATGTTAAGTCTGTATTTAGGTCACAGACTTTATTGTATTTCTCCTGTTGTGTATTTGCTTCTGATTACCTGATTTATTTCGATCTTAGAAGTATTTTAGGAATTAAATAAAAATGAATATATATCGTTCCAGGTTTGCTTTAACTGAAATGTGTTCCTCTAATTACTATCACTGCTTTTCCTGGTAAACCTGTTATCACTTTAAAAATATATGTTCACTGGTACCATTATTATTTTGATTTTGTCTTATGACGTTTGACCATTACTTTACATTGACTCTAAGAAACACGTACAATATTTGCGATGATGACTTAATTTACATTCGTTACAGGTGATATGCAATGTATAATTGCACGAATCTTTTATGTAAGAATCGTACATACTGACAACTTGATATACAAGGGCAACGATTAACAACTAGTGATATATAACAAGCAAGTGATATATAAGCAAAGAGGTAACATCAATTCGATCAAAAAAATCCATTGAAAATGGAACCATTTTAAATGCAATGTTTGAGACAAAAAGAAAGAGAAACAGAATCAAAAAGACATGTGGAATCTTTGTCAATGTTAACATGTTAAATATCTAGATCATTGTTAACCGTTTTAATTTATAATTTCATATCGTTGATTGTTATATTTCTTACGATCGATAATACCGACAGTTTACAGTAATATGTGAAAATGTTTACACAGACTTCGAAATATATCAGAAACATCGTGTCATTTGTATTATTACAATTTGGACCATTCTATCCGTTATTCTGTGAATGTCTTATGCCAAATAAATAGATAATATTAGATACGTCGTTACCTTTCAGGATCGTTTTGACACATCTTTGTTTCTTTTTTGTAACATTATTTCCCATTAGACAATCTATCGTGGTAAGATTAAGCTGGAAGGCAAAATGTTTTAAATAAACATGCATTCTGCTTGATGACGTTAAACGAGCCTTTCACGAATCGTTTTGAAATAAAGTACCAATTGTCCCGAAAATTAAACGAAAAATAGTGAAGACAAACGAAAAACAATTTGAGCGATGAATCTTAAGAGGCTACTTACGAAAAGTCACGCGAGTTAGTTCCTTATTGTGGAAGGAAGATCTTGAATATGGAGTGAATGCAAAACTTGTTTCGATTACCTCGTTTTATTTTGTCTATCTTTGATATGCACCAAAACTTATTTAAAAAGTAATGGAAATGAAACTGATTGTAAATGACCAATTCAAAGCAAGAGAACGTTTAAATCTTGTTAAGTAAAGAACATGTTTCACCCTATTTGGGCAATGTTATGTGTTCAATCTGACTTTATCCATATCATATGACTGGGAAAAATTCTACGTCCTTGTGAACAAGCTTGTATATTAATGGCAACATTTTGCATATCTCAGTTTTTACATTCCTTGTGTGTTCTCATTTTTCTTTATTCCTTGGCACATTTTCACTTCCTTTCTCTCATTTTTTAATACAAAAAAAAAAAAAAAAAAAATCTTCGAGAGTAACCTTCATTGTCTTTAATTGATACCCAGTTCAACTAAACGTTTTAAACATCTAGGAACAAATGTTGTACATTGGAATTTCGCTGGTATCTTAGAAGTATATACTATACTTAACTTACTGTAAAACTTTAACCCAAACTGGTCACAACATATGTTTGAAACCCGACTGGCCAATTCTTATTCTAACAGGAGTTTTAAGACTAACTAAAATACAAAACAGATGATTGGATGGGGGTGAATAGTTCATCTTTCCAGAAAGAATAGAAGTTTGCTACATGGTATGTATCACATACTCCAAGTATGGTGCTGATTCCATTGAATGAATCTTACTCTTGCAAAGAATAAGAAAAAATAAAAGAACGTTTTTTACCAGAACTCTTACTAGTTCTTAATTAAGGTCAGCAACTAGATGCAATGTTTCTACTACTGGTTGTTTATCAGTAAAATAGAAAGAACTTAAAACTTACAAACAAATAATATACATAACAGAGTGTATAAAGATCTGTTGCGGGAGGTAAGTTATAAGCAACATTCCTTTTCTTAATAACGATGACATCTCAGACTGTAACGTTGTAGCGGAGTAATTTGAATATTTGTAATTGTTAGAAAGATGGTTTTTCTTCAAAATTATATTTCACAATATATTTATTATAATCTTACACAGCTCTACCTATAAACATATTGCCATCATACAAGAATCGAGTTTTGAATATACGATGAATGTTTGTACTTAGGTATTTGTTTTTGAATTTAACATTGAACTTCCTTGATTGATGAATAAAATAAGATCGCATAGTTTGATTATGTCTCTCTGTAGTCGAAAATTTAAGCAAACAAGAGAGAACCATTTGTCAAGTATAGCTGTGCCAATTCCAGATTTATATCTTGTTAAATGATTTTATTTATCTTACAATTTATTTACCTTCCTTCATTTCAACGATGAAACTAACTTACTATGAATTTAGCCTTACCTGATATGATCTTGATATTAATCGTCGTCAATGACATCAGAAAGGATCATATACCTTTTCGTATATGACAAGTTCACCTCCACTGGATATTTGTTAATCTTAATTACATCGATATTACTTAATTGATTTTGTCGAAGCAAAAATTGTTATTTGTTATTAGCGTTGCATTTTATTTGTTCTCTTCAGTTCACTAAAGATTTCAGTGCTACCTTAACCATATGCCTTGGAATGAAAAGAGAAGGATATATGTTAATACATTGTTCCTAAGCATATATATTGTGGTCCTGTAGATGAAACATATATACATTTAGCAGATAGTCAGGATGTGGCTTTAATTCATGTCGACGTAATTCGTAGTGAAATTGATTTAACTATACGAAAATAACTGCAGTGATAAAAGGACATGTTTATCAGTGGTGAATATTTTCACATGAAGGATTCTAAATCCCCCAAACTGTTGCTATTTGTGTGTGATTGTTCGATAAAAAGTTATGTATATCATAACCCAACTCTTTTGGATAATGTTAATCACATTTCTAGTAGGATTTGCTATATGGCTTAAAGTAAAGGTAACTCACAGTTATCGTGTGAATAAACCTATTTGCTGTTTCGCACTACGCGTATCCAACTCTAACAAGATTTGTTTGAACTTTGCTGTGTATCGTCTGCATAAATGGGATCGATGGATTTTTATCGCCCACCTACTATCAAGATAGAAGCAGGCTCCACTGTGCTTTACAATATTGCCCCCAAATAGTCAATGTAAGCAGCGCTGTTCTTCTCAACGATATATATGGAGCAGATTCCCATGCAAAGTATTAATTTAATATGTTTTAACAAGGCCATTTCAAATATATTATCACAGAGGGAAATATGATCATAGTATGATCAGCGTGCATCACACACATAGGTTATGAAATCAACACCGAATCTAGTAAAATAAAATGCACGTATTAGTATCAGTGTGCATTTGTTTTGATTTCAAGAGTCTTTATAGAATCTAACTTGAACTAATCGTTCGTAAATGGGATTCAAAATAAAACTAACAGTCAGATGTTATCAAAACCTGCAGTAAGTTTCAAAGAAATATTAATGGAAAAAAGGAATACTGTACAACATATTAATTTCCAGTGCAACGATGTGTATAAACTCTGTTGTTTTCATTTTTTTTTTAACTGATAAGCCAAATAAGCAGATAATCAAAGCTTTAATGGTTGTTTATACATATTCAATTGTCTACATAATGATTAATGAGGTCGATGTTGTAGAGGTAAGATGATTGCCCTTTTAATACGCATGTGTGAAACAATAGCTGTTCGATCCAATCTTACAGTCCTACTTTCCATTAGTTACATTTTCGGATGAATATCTAAATTTATTATTCAAAGGTTTAAATGAGAAGTTTAATTATATAATCTGTCGTTTAAAAATAACTCTCGAAATTATTTTGTTTCTTAAAATACGCCAATTTCAATTGACTGCTTAGACACTAAAGTGTCAAACATAGCCGGGGTGGTGATGCGGTGCGGGAATGGGGGTGGGGGGTTTTTCATAAGGACTCTGGTCAGATACTAAAATATATAACTATACAGACCTGAACGCACAAGGACAATTGCTGCATACGACTTGTGTGAATCAATTTTAGGTCAGAGAGAGAGAGAGAGAGAGAGAGAGAGAGAGAGAGAGAGAGAGAGAGAGAGAGAGAGAGAGAGACAGACAGACAGACAGACAGACGGAGAAGCCATGTTAATATTATAAAAATATGGCAGTGATAATCACTTTTGGAACATATCTTTAGTACTTTGCCAAGGTTCAGTTGATCAATTTTGAATGTCTTATCCATATTTTCTTTCTTTTTCAACATGATTTGTAAGTCTGCGCTGTGTGCACGCGTGATTGTACTCACAGGAAAATTTAAATCTTTTCAGTAACACTGTTAACTATAGTTGCTGCTTCATTTGGGATTAAATGATGAATCAACAGACTGATTGCCAATCTAAATTTGGGTATAAATTATATTTATCCTCAGATATGCTGCTCCTTTTAATAACAGACACGATGCCCAACAGCTCGATGTCATAGTTGTGGGTGTGCGCACATACGTGTGTGTGTTTATAAATATTTTTTTTTTTTTTTTTGTTTTTTTTTTTTTTCTGAAAGGGTTCCCAATCAATGTACAAGCGAGGCATTTTTGACTTTTATCAGACCTAAATGTTTGCCTATTTGCTTGTTCGATCATTAAATAGGACATTGAACATTTGATGTACTTGTATTCAAGGCTTGTTATGTGTTTAATGTATAGTGAAGGAGGTGTGGTGGCAAATATTTTGATCACTTCTAATTGGATAAATGTCCGTAATGACGTTGATGAAATTATGGTGTGATGTGGGGAAGACACTGAAACAAAAAACATTTGTAAAAATCTGTCGACTGTTTTATTTTTTATTTTCCACTCTTTCATAATGCATTCAATATACTATAAAATAAGAATATTGGCACGTCCACTCATTCTTCACAGTGAATATATCAAAATTGATCTCGATCTGTAGCAAAATTTGATATCCTCTATCTGTACCAAAACCGTACTGGTACCATATAGATATAATCCACGAAATTAGGTTCCTGAATAAAAGAGAACACTAGTTGCCTTTGATACCCATTTTTCTTTATTAAAAGCGATATTTGAATCAAATATATATTTTGGGAAGAGAGAGGGAGCTCTTTAAAATATGTGAGTTTCAATGGAATCTGAGTGGGGGCCAATGTCGGCTTTTATCCCACCTTGTCCTTTAGCTGTGTTTTCAAGTGATGCAAAATCAGGACGGATATATTTCTTAATATACTATAGCTTGAAACGAACAAACGAAATAACATCTAGATTATAATATAGTGCGTTCTATCTATTTTTGGTGGCTAAGTGCGAAAAAGTATATATATCAACAACGCTTTCTATACAATCCTATATGATAATGTGAAGCAGTTGACTAAGAATTGTGGGGTGAATATGAGTATGGATCAGGTGAACATAAGTAAAGAATATTTAGTAACATTCTCAGACACAACTAAAGAAAACTAGGCAATTGGTGATATTGGTATGTTTTGGTGATCAAGTGATATGTTGATCCAATATACAACATAGCGGGTTAAAAATAACAAATTTCAAACCACATCTTTTACATTTAGTCCAGCAATACTCACTATCAATGCAATAGTTTTAAAAAGTTCTTATCAGCTACAACCAAATATCACTAATAACTAATGTAAAAATATAAAAGCCAAATTATTGTGCTGCATTGCTATAACAGGTAATGATGTTGATGCCTGTATAACCAAGTCCATCAAATTGTTGTAAAGATTTGCCATACACTCTTTGAATCTATCAACGAAAGCACCCGTGTGGCCTTTATTGCCACTTCCAACACTTGCTCCTCCATATTCTCTTCTTCTAAATCTTTCACAAAATGTGCTAGGGTTATTGTTATCATACCAATAGGTGCAAAACCAGCAACATTATGTTTACATACATTTCTTGAAGCAGTTCTTTTAGTCTTTTCATCAAATATTAGTTCTAAATTAACATTAATCTTGTTTTCCCTTAGTCACTATGGAAATCTGATATTTGCCCAACTATTTATGCCCTTGTACTTTGATACATTTCCTACCTGTCTGACAGCCTAGAGGTGCATTGCAGCTGTATGTTTGCGAGTCCAGGACGGTGTACAAACATCGTGTCTAGAAACCGGACGATTGTTGTATTGGTTGACAGAAACAAACTGATGAGGATGATACGACAAGATAGGGTCCTAGATACTGGGGTTCTGACATGTGCTGGCACTCCAAGCATTCCCACTCTGCTGATACAACCATGTATAAGATGTGGAGGTCACGTTAACATGATGTTTAAAGAGCCACTACCAAAAATCTTCGAAGGCGAACTGAAGTAAGGAACGCAATATTCTGGTGGTCACTAGAGATACTTAAAAGAATCCTAAAAGCATCATAGAAAAGCATGAACATTAACCCTGAAACATAGTAAAATGTCGCACATGATCGCTTCACCTGGTATCGTAATAAATAAAATGAAAAACAATAAGGAAATGATTAGGTGCAAGTGACGAAGGACTGTAATTATATAATCATTGAACATTCACAAGAAAATAAAATTTCATCTATTTTGAAAAACACGTTGGGAGAGTTTTTTGAGAAGTCATGTGTTCTTAAAATCGCAAAAAACATAGCCATAACTTGAAGTAAATAAAAATAAAATGAGCAACTGCATTCAGTTTCAATATGTGTTGCAACATTTTATGTGGACCGCAATTTATGACAGGAGATTTGCATACAGTTCTCGGAGAACTATATTGTTTATTTGGACACCGATATGAGTGCTTGCGAAACCAAACATTCTGTTTTCAGTAGATGACTCAGTTCACAGCTTATGTACATCTTACCTGATGATAACGCAAACATTCAGTTTATATTAAACTTGAGCTTTGTTGTATTTTTTCGGGAACTATGTTCCCCAATGTTGGGTGCTTGTGCAAGTTAGCTTAAGCATTGGTGTTGCATTGTTTCGTTACAGATTATTTTAGGCTGCTAGAAAATCTCAATTGCCAGGCAAATTCTACGTATAGAAATATAACAGATTCGTAAAAGTCTCTAAAAGAATGACAGAAGTATAACTCTCACTCAGATAGTTTAGCTAATGACTAGATATCAAAGTATGAAGTATCGTATCCAGGATTTCCATATCAAGATACTGATAATCTGCATAGTCAGCAAACCTTATAGAAAAAGCGGTTTTGCAATAACAAACCATATTAAAAAACATTTTTGAACCTAGTGGGAGGGGGAATTTGTCTCCCAGTAACTGGAAATGTTGGAATTTGTGCAGTGCTTGGCTATTTAGAATGAATGATGCACTATACCAGCAATTTTGTAATTTTTGAATATAAATATCGATGACAATTGTTCACGTTGGTTTGAGGTTGCGATATATGCGTCAGTTTCCAGAAAGGTCGAACAAGCAATTTCACGAGTAGTCGTTCCACTGTGAAACGTATTATTCTGAACATATGTTTGATGTTGCTCTTTGAGGGCTATTCATCAATTTTCCATTAACTTCAATATTATAGTTTCAGAAAATATGTATAGATGGACAAAATTTGGTTTGAAGAGTGCAAATCTATTTGATTAAAATATTCCTTTGCAAGAAAAGTATACCAGAAGCAGAATTATAAAGAGGCACATTAACATTTCGCCTGAGGGATAAGATAAGGCATTGCTACGGAGAAGGAACTCTACATTATTTTCAATTTAACTGTGGTCTTGAGAATAATGATTTGGATATATTGTAGAGACAATACATGAAGTTATTTTGAAATTTTCATTTGGTATTGAAGAGAAAAAAAATAATAATTGAATTGTACAAAATGTATTTGATTTCGCTTATTTCTTTTATTTAGTTTAAAACTATACAATCGTAATAGAAATTTGGAGGATCGTCCGGGATACGAATTTCTAGAAAATATTTAAGTCAAAATAAAATTCCTTTTGAAATGTAAATTTACTCCGTTCCGAAATGTTCCTGGTCCCTGGAATTCTTATATTTGACACATCCTTAGTGAAATCAACAAACGGTCACAATATCATCTAAATAGGAGAACTTTATTTTTTTTGCTATCAAAGACAGGTTATCGTCGTTGAAAAAGGATGAGCTGATTGAGCATTCCTGACAATATGACTTTTTGGATGCGAAGGCTTATAAACGAAGCAAACAATAAAAAATGGAAAACGATTTTTTTTTTTGGATAAATGTGCTTCATGTTTGATTACTAAGTTTGTGTCTGGCTCGGATGGGAAATTACAAGAATTGCAGTTAAAAATCCAGATAGTTAGGAAAGCTTCAAGATAGAAGTGAATAATGCAAATGAAAAACAAAGCACGAGCCGGAGAGGGAATTCCATAATCAGGGAAACGAGAGACACATGCAAATGAAAAGACAAAACGAAGAGAGAGAAATACAAATTCAGAGAGAGGAAATTGAGAGGCTGTGGAAGTGAGAGAAAGAGGAAGTACTTTTAAATGAAATAATTAGAATATCAAGCGTAAGGCACTTTTCCGTTTGCTACTCAAGTTCAGAATTTTATACTGGCAGACATACTAGGAATAAGAAATAAATACATATTTTCCTCATTCAGAGAAAATTGCTGAACATTTGCAATAAGTCATATTACTTGAATAGTTCAATAATTGCGTCAAAAGTGACGTCAAGACCTACCTTGATTAGCAAAAGGTATAAACATTGGAATGCTGTTCCTACAGCTTATAACTATTCCTGCCTCACACAGTTTCATTTGTCAGTACGTCTCCCGTCAGCAGAGTGTTGTTAAACAATCATCTCGTTCTCATACTTGCACTTCCAAATCTCATTCTGGCACAAGTGTTAGTAATCAAACTTCTCATAAAACTGTTGAGAAGTCCATATCTCTTCTTATTATTTAATTGTAAGTTATTGTAAGAAGACATGACACGTTATTTCGTATTGCTACAATTTGAAAAGTAACCAGCAGAACGAAGCCACAGTTATCCCAAATCTTCCTACTGCAAAGAGGTCAGAGCCAGGGTGGTGTATTTAAAGCGTTACAAGGGCTGGGTCAAACAAATCACAGTCGTTTTTTATTATTGATAATCATGAATCATTCATTTCGAGAGGTTCTATAACATTTATTGGTGATTCTGCCACGCGTAACTCTACTAAAGTATTAAGGGACACTGATGCTTTTTCAGAGTGTTTAAATACTCTGTACTTTGCATTTGTCTGAGAAGTCTTGTTCTAGGAAACGATCTAGCTTTTGATAAGGTTTTGGTGAATCCATTGGTAACTTATAAACCGTGGAGATTCAAAGGTTGACGATGTTGAGATCGAAATCGTTGATTGAATATCTTCTTGAGTAGTTACTAGATCTATGACTCTTGAGAATGATGTTTGTCAGGAAATTAGTCCTTTACCGGACACACTTAATTGCCAGTCATTTAATGAGTTTACATTTGCTTTCAGATTGATCTATCAAGGGGTATCTATCACAATGATAATACTTGCTTACTACATATTCACTCAAATCTAATCAGGGTGATACAATAAAATAATTCGTTTTCGGCCAGGGCCAAGGCCCTGAGAACTGAAACCACACATATACCTGTATGTTATTTAGTACAAAATGGGGCACTGATGAGAAACTGAAGACCGTCTCAGGTATTCGGCGTGGACGTGGTCAGTGAGCTAAGTAATTGCCATTCAATCACTTAATGTGTATGTTGAATGGTTGGTGGATTATCGATTCAAGAAGACAAAAATTGATGTGGGCTATCCAGTGTATTATTTCTCTATACGTAAACAAGCAGCAGATAAAAATTATTCCTTAATCGAGAAGTACGTTTGTTATTACCTTTACAACACTTTGAAGTGTATACTAACTCAGCTACTTCGCTGTTTGGTGTATTCATTCATCAGAAGCCGCTTACTGCATTGACAAAATGAACAACAAAAATCAGGGATTGTTACGCTGCAGTTTGATTTTTCAAGAATACAACATTATCATTACGTACATCAAGGGAAAACACAATGTGATTGGAGATGCACTTTCACGTTAATATAACTATTATAATGCTTTATTTTAGGTACATCATGTGGCATTTGTGTGATATCATCCCCTCTAATGTTGATCATTATTGTATCATATGTATATTTGGCTAATTTATAAAATAAATCATTATCGTATAAATCTTGTTCGAGACAAGGGAAGGTATTATGAATATTTAATGGCTATGGTGTGTGGGATGTATATATGGTTATGCCATGTAAATGCAGTTTGCATTGTGCTTGTCCTTGGTCAGTAACTGAGGGTATAGGGCTACATGACTTTTCAAACCTTTTGATATGTTTGGTAAACAACATATTACAAGCTAATATTCCTCTATGAGTACAGATTATATTCTAAAATAATTATTACATTGTATTAAACTTGTTGACAGATGTTGAGTTCAAGGCCTAGTTTTATACAGATATTAAGAATGTTCTATACTAAATTTGTTTACAGATTTTATGTGAATATGATCCTCATCCAGGTTCTGGTATTGTGTCTTAGCTTTTATATAACTGCTGTTTATGTTAGAATTGCTCATTCCACATCTGAACATCATTCTTAGTTAAATCAGGCTTTAGTCTGCCGAATGGATTTAAGTTTTACTTATTTAAGTTATTCATTGAAACTGCAAGGCGCTTATGATACTTTTCAGATTAATTCACTATCTTGAAATTATTTTTAATTCATTCAAAGACATTTTGGATTATATCATTGTGATACATAAAGAGTTTGCATAATGCTGTTTATGAAAAATCGATTATTACTTGAATTGTACAAACGTGACACTTTTTGCTCTTTTCTGTTACTTAGTTTAAGACAATGCAGTGGTAAAACATGGAATAGAACATTAGAATAATATTGCATGGAAACCAAATTAAACGTTTGAAACTTTGGGTGATTCTAAAATTAACGAATATTAAACCAACTAACTGGAGAGCTAAAAAGATTGTTTTCCTTGTGATTAATACAAATAATTGTACTGCCATTTTAACCTTTGATAAGTCTTTTCTTTAGAAGTATTATATCGTCTGTTTATTGTCGTCTTATGTGTAGTCGTATAATCTTGCATATTACCTTGTCGATCAACTAGTGCAGTATTATCACGTTTAATGCCTTCTATAAGCGACAAATGATAACAGGCGATCTGCAGTAAATAACAGAGAGTCTAAAAGAATCGGTATACTGCTTCATATTGCATCATACATTTGACAAAAGAAAATGCAAAGTGTTAAATCGAAGGACTCAAATTTTGTTTTCTGTAATAATTACATCTTGTAAATAAAGATGTATCGTTTATTCATGCTCTCGTGAAAGAATAAAACTGATACTTTTTAATTTATTTTGGTGTCAATGTCCTCTTCTGCTAATATATAACCTGGCTTCTTCAGTTCTACATGATTTAGATGAATACATCATACATTTAGATCAATGTCGCCAAATTAAATTATCATAGAGTAACAACAGTATGCATAGAGGTTTGTTTGAACGTTTGGGGTATTTCTAGTTCATTGAATTTAAACAGATCTCCATATCCTGATATTGCACAAAGTTGTCATAAAGGGAGACTATTTGGCCGTCCCTCTGTCAGTTCCTTCTTACTCTATCAGATTTATGTATTCTTCTTTTTAATACAAAACTACTTCTCTACATCTGGCGCAATGGTTGCTATATTGTTTTGTGAAATAGGTTGTAAGTATTTATTTTCTACAATATTTGAAACAATGTAATGATTATCAATATTTGCATGTGTGCGTGTGTAGGGATTCTCCATCGGAGAGAAATTTTGATTTGCTTGTGTCTTTTTTCTTGAGAATGAGAGGACGAAGTGGTTGTGCAACAAAATGAAACCCGATGATATTCAAATATGCTAAACGCACTTATTATTTCTCATGGGTTGTAAAAAGCAAGTATATATAGGACTTTTTTCCATATCACACAATACAGGGTGCGACACATAATATATAGTTGACTACCTTCCTTAACAACATCATGAAGGCTGATAACTACTTGACATATTTTGATCAATATACTGTTGTTCTTTCATCTTAAGACGTTTGCTTTGTTTTGAAGTTGCTTATTTTTAAAGTGCGACGTCACGTTTGAGAAACACTTTTCAATTTGTTTCACAAAGCTTTAGGCTGTAGACTGGTAGTTTTTTTTCTTCAGATCATTGAACCGTGCAGGTACATCCAGGTAGAAGATATTATGTTGCATTCTTGTTGGAAGCGTCCTAAAAGAAGTATGTGCGCCTGCGTTCTTGTTGCAGTGATTCTTGTTAGAATATTGCACACATTGAAAGATATGTAAGAAACATCAATTGAAATGGTAAGTAACATGTTTTATATATTATTCCTCTTAACTATCTAAATAATTACAATAAATGCACATATTCTGACTAAAACTGACAGGTCAATAAAATATAATAAAGGTATGACTGTTAAATGGAACTGTTATGAATAAAACGTATCCAAAAAAACAAATTATTGTATAGTCATGTGTATGTACAATCATCGGGTCTGCGTATGGTAAATCGGTCCATATTATTGAACACATCAAATGTGTGCATGCTTATCTATTCTGTAAACATAGAGTGTACACCTTCAACTGGGAGCTAAAGATAATTTTTCTATGAAAGATAAGATTGCGTTAAGTCAAGATATCTGGACTTATTGGAAAAAAAACATAAACTCATCAAAAACTTCTGTCCTGCCAAATAGTCAATGAATCAATTAGCAATTAGACCATGTGTCAATTCTGAATTTATAAATGAGAGCAACAATAATTACAAAAATAGAAAAGACAATCTATAAAGAACAAATAACATATTATGTAAATGTCTATAACATGATCACAACTGACATTCTACGTAGAATTTTATATTGTTTTTGGTTTGGTTGTATAGTAAATGTGTACCATTTATCCTGCCCTAAAAAAAACTTAAAACTTACAATCTAGCTACGATTGATCTCTACCAGAAAACCTTTTGTCGAAAAGTGCTTGTATGGTATCAATGGCTCACTAGAAGCAATCAAACTATTTGCTCTCATTGTCACTTAAGATTATTCAGAAGAAGTAAGTATTTACCAATAATAATCCAGTTACAATAGACGTCCACTTCACATATCATAATTTATAGAATTATTAAGTATTAAATAGTACGTCATGACATCTCTGTCCTTTTTCAGTTAAGTAATGGCAGACTTTTAGGTTCCTTTAACGGCTACCCTAATTGAAAGCAATTTAATACACTATATATTCCTTTGAGAAAATAGTACCTGCTATGGTTCGCGAAAACCTCTTCATGTAAATCTTGACATATTATTGTGAACATGATCTCATGTTGTCACAGATTAACCTTGAATCAGAAGTTACTCATGGTTTTCAGTTTAACAGTATAAAAACTGGTAAATAAAGTCATTAAACCAGTTTTGCAACAATGTCAATGAAAATGAATATTTAGCTTAAATATGAGATCCGAAACAATTATCTGTTTCATATGAATGTAATGACATAATTAATAATTTACGCCACGAACTGCTTGTAACGATTAACATATTGTAATTTCAACTAATTAGAGATTAATTCTATCCCATAACTTTCAGAACTTTCCGTTACTGAGATAATTTTTTTTGGTTTTAAAACTGGCTTTTGCGCCATATTGTATCAAGTGAATGCTATGACATGATGTCATGATGCTAATAAATATAGATGTTACGTTATTAATGCAGGTTCTGTCTACTTTTTTGTTGTAAACAGTCCGTTTAGTCCTTATACCTTCAAACCCTACTTAACTATATAGTGCTGTTAATGGTTTCGTAAAACGACGAACTTAATACATTTATAGGAAAAAGGTTTCCAAACTATAAGGGGTTATGTCCTTGATGAATCGCCTTTTGTCTTTATGAAAGTTGTCAAATGAAGAGCATACATTGGCGGAATATCGAAATCTTAGGTTCGGTATGGTGGACAATTTTACTGGTAAGATTCCATGTGATGCTGAATTTACAAGCATGACCGCTACCCAGTTAGAGGACCTTTATTGACGGTAAGGTCACAATTGAAATGCAAAGTAAAATCATCAACGTGTGTTGCGTATCCTGCACTGCTATCTTTGTTAGTTAGGGTCAAGGGTACTACATAAGTATGAGGACCATTTAGTTACCTGTTTTATATGAATTAGTTGGTCTAAATCAGAAGTAAAACAAAGCGTCATGGTCGCGGGTATTTCTATAAGCTAATAGTGGGAAAAGGCGCTGAATTGCTCTTCTAGTAAGTTGCGAAATTCAATAGGCAAGGCAAAGTACCCCAAATAAAAAGTTTATGCACTCTTCATAATGCTCCACTTTGTTTGGTGTTATATAAATCGTTTCATCTAACAATTTTTGTTTACATGCATGTCCTGAAAATGGTATATCTAGAACAAAATGCTTTTCTACGGGCAGCGATACAATTTCTTTAAACACGTGGCACCATGTTGTTTCATCAATCGTAAAGAATTATAACATTAATCAGGACTCAGTTAGCCATTCCTTTGCATTTCCAGCTACATCAATACTATTCAGATTTTATGTCAGAAAATATTACGAGTTGGAAAGATAGTGGACGGCGGTAAGGAGGTGTGTACGGACGAGCCATACCGTCCCGGACCACCCTGTCTGGTATACTTATTTGGGTAAGAGTCAAGCTTCACATTTCATTTTATCAGCACTCAAGCTAATACAGAAGCTTAAATAATGACTAAGATCTCACATAGTACCTCCTCTTCTCCTGAGGTTATCCAATAATAGCTAAATGTGTCCCTTACTCAAGTCTTGCTTTACATATGCAACATTTAACAAGTTGTATCAGGACTCATCATTCATATTTGCTCCACGATTTACGTAGTGAGCACTATTTTACAGATTACATGAGCATGAAATGTCTCTGGGTGTGACACAACAATGTATATAGTTAGTGTTCAAAAGACTCAGTGACTCGTGAATTATGAAATTTTTGTATATGTTAGAGTAGTGAAGCATAAACGTAGATTGTATTTCGCATAGAAATATGGCCTTCCAAGTGACAATAATTACTTTCTATTTACTGTCTCTCAAAACAATGAATCAGTACTGTTTGAGGATTGAAGGATACACACTTTAAGTCCTCAGAGAGTATTCTATGCGAACTGTATAAACTAAAATATATCTTGTTTCCTTATCGTCAAGTTTAGCAAATAGTTTCTTAAATACTCATTGATTGCCAGAATATACTGCAAGTTAATGATTTTATATATATATATATATATATATATATATATATATATATATATATATATATATATATATATATATATATATATATATATATATATATATTGTAATTTTCATTAACTTTACAATTCATTTTCATCCACAACATCATATTATCATACATCCACCTCTAACATAATGGGCCCTAATGACCCAGAAGAAAAATATCATATTAATCTAACCTCATCATAATTCAGCTGCCAGAGATTCATGGAAAATAGTATCACATATATTTTCAGAACTGAGCTATCGGGTAGAAACAGTACAAACTACTATCACCCAATCCCTATTTAACAGAATCATAGCAACAGTTTGCACAGTGAAAATATTATCATACATTCAATCCTTAATAGAATGCTGTTATCAGATAGACACAGGGAAACTATTATCATGCAATTGTTTTTTAATGGAATTCTATTATTACAGACTCGCTTCAGTAAAGGATACAGTGTTAACAGATCAACACAAAAACTGACAAAAATGACAACACAGTTCAATAAATTAATTTTATTTCATTACAAAGTCACATATAAAGCTTAGCAATCTGTCTAAGCGGGATATTCTAAAGAGCTAGCCTTAAGATTGCCCCCGTGCTAATATTCATGGCAACATTTATTGACTGACTACGTATTATCACAAGAAAAACTAGATCAAGTTAACATATTATTAATAAGCATGTATGAATTGCCATATGGGACCTTCTCCTGCCACTGCTGAATTGCAGTTCATTCTATTATTAACGTTATTCCGGTAGAACTACACTGGAATCTGTATTTCTATTAAGTTATAATACAGCCTGACTTTGTAGCATGAACTGTAAAAAGCCTATCACGTATACAAATATATCCTCTTTCATGAATGATGTCTCAGAATAGTTATCGCATTCCAGAAAAGACCCTACCGTTGCACAGTCCTATGATCACGAAAGGATACATTAGGCATCATGAATTCACTGTAGATGATGCAGGTTTGTCACATGATCAAACACAATAGCTAACTTGGATAGGGTGTAAAGTACAAGGATCAAAGAAACGCACAATTAATAAAAAAAGAAGAGTAGCAATGACCAGAATCAT
>JAECUM010024243.1:0-23118 GCA_016617855.1 Megalonaias nervosa
CACACACTCGGTATGCTTGTATTCGGACTGAAACTATGGCAAGCCAGCAATCAATATTCATTTAAAAAATCAACGCAGAGCACGCTTTACCACGTGGAGTGCGTAGAGTTACATAAATAATACCGAGGACGTTTTCGTCGTATTCTGACATGGAACAGTATTAGAAACGTGAATGGCAAACGTAGAAAATTGGCAAGTTGGTTTAGGAACGCGAAAGTCATACACTGAGTTCAGAGATACTTGACAAAAGCATCAACTTCTAAAACATAGTTCCATAAATAAATTAGAAGGTTATACTTCATATTTTATTTATGTGATTATTTTTAGAAGTGCCATATTTCAATCACGTGACATTGTTAGGTCTTCTACGGTTGTATAATACCTAGTTTACTAATTTCTCGCCCCAAAGCATGCTTGTGAGTTTGTTTATAATTTTGTTATATGCCTAAAGGAAAGCTTTATGGTTTCAAATTATGATATATTTTTGGGTGGCGGTCTTTGGCTTTAAAGCAACATATTTCCCATATTTAATTAGGTGTTAACATGACAGTTCTTATTTCCTTTCACTCCTTAGCAACAGCAAGAATTTGCAACGTCTTTAGCTAAATATTTTTGAAAATGTTTTATAAAAATGAAAAATGGAAAAATAATTAGTATTTTTTTTTATAAAAAATATCAACTATTATTTTGATCTGTAACAATAAAGGCAAGCTTGAAAGATGAAAACATCCAACACTTCAAAGGCTTTGCCGACACATGATGTAAATACATATCTATGGACGTTTCCACTCCTTGAACTGTTATTCGTCGAATACGAAGATACACAAAGCAAAATGTAAACACATACACATATATATAAATATAGATCAGTTACATCATTTTTTATATCTAGTTTTCTTCCTACTAGACGATATATATATATATATATATATATATATATATATATATATATATATATATATATATATATATATATATATATATATAATGATAGCATTAACTGTTTACTGTTTGTATATGAAGAATTAAAGAACTAGGTACATGACGAGTAGATTAGATAATTTTTTAGATTCTATATGAAGCTATTCTTCATAGGGTAAATAATACATCCGGTTAATTTTAGAATTACGTTTCTTAACCTTCATGACATTAATGACATAGACTTCATAAATGATGGAGGGTGTAAGAAATAACGGAGAATATTGTTTCATCTTATGTATGTATACTTAGGGCAAATGAGTAGAAACATTACTTATAGATTCAAGTTCATGTTAAAAAACCGAAATTACAATCTAATATCATTAGTAATTTTGTCATAATGATCAATTTAGGTTGCTAAAGAAATAGGAATTGTTTAAGTTTAGCAAGAACGTTTCTGAAGTGCAATATATAAACGCAAAATCATTTTAAAACTTGAAAACAAGTAAGACAAAGTTTGTATCTGCTTCAGTTGAACCGTCTGTGGGGCAGAATCTCAGCACAGTCTTGATCCAGGATTATACGCGACAGGCGTCACTGTCTTCTTCCATTTCATCAGTAAATACACTATCACTGATCATTAACACCGAGATTCATAGCTCTGTGACGTCAGCAGTTTCTTCCTCAAGTGCATCTAAAGATCACCCATGGAGCACGTTCCATGAAGGATGTACTGGCACTTCGATATATCAGACCTGTACTAAATGCGAAACATTTATTATGTCTTCTACTGTTATCGTTACCATGTATTCATCAAGCTCAAGCACGAAGACCGTTGATGCCACTCCAAATTGCACGTGTTGCATAAAATCGGTCGATACTTCAATGTACAACCTGGAGGACATACTGACTGAATTGGCAGTCGACAGCAATAATACTTCTAAGTATACAAGGAAGCACACGAGCGTAGTCGACAAACGCACCAGCGCCAAAGCTATCGGGTATGTTGGCGCACTCTTGATTTGTTCCGTTGTTGGAGCACTGATTATTCTGAATGAGAAAAATTTCTGCAAAGGGTTCGACAGAATACATATAAGAAAATGAAGAAAGAATAATCTAAATGACTAGATTATAGTGTTTGTTCTTACAATGTCCGTCGGTCCTAGTATATATCTTGTCCATAACTGTATCGTCAGATTACTGGGTTCAGTTTGACACAAAAACAAACCCTAATACAATACTAAATGTTGTTGGAGAATGTGTATTGGCAGTGGGACGTCTTTTTAACGTGTGGAAATTAAGTTATTAAGGTTCTGTTTTCCATTAGACTTTTGCAACTTTTTCAGCTTTGGGGAACCATTTTGTACGTGTCCATATTGCAGCTAGTTGTTTTAATTTTCTTGAAGTTACCCATTCTTCTTTGAATAGAAGAATCATTTGTTGTTGTCTGTCTATATCTGCATGTAAATTCCAATGAGAGGAGTATTGTAATAATGCATATTAATTCCAACAAAGTTTGACTTGCACTGTGCATGCATCTTAATTCTAACATATGGAGTTTTGTACTGTGCCTGCATCTTGATTCCATTAAAGGGAGTCTTGTGGCTATGTAACACATTTTTGTATAGAAGATAAATGGGAGATGGAGGCATTGTTCGTCTAGCAAGATTAGCCCTAAATGGCGTCAACAGAAAGTACTTCAAAAATAAACCTGGTGCGCTATCCCATACAGTCAAACTTTCGTGAACATTAATTGTATCAGTATCTTATATTCTATCCTAACTTAACAGCAGTGAGTTCGTCCTTAAATTAGTTCTAACACTCAGCCGACATTCTTCTTATATTTTCACCATTGATATTAAACTGTTTTTCCTTAAACTAGTAGAAACGTTCGCAGTATCAGATTCGTTGGCCTTAACAAACCGTTTATCAGAGAGATATTAATATATAAACTGGCCGGAAATTCTGTAACCAAAATTGAGTTCCTTCAGATAATGCTTGTATAGTCAGAGACGGATGCTCTAACCACTAGGCCACCGGAGCAGTCTGGTGCCATTTGGAAATAGGTGTCTAAAATTTGTTTCTTCCTGAACAGTTATTAATAAAGGCAGACTAGAGAGAATTATTCTAACTTTGCTGGGGTGGTTAAAATTTTGTCACATATAGTTAATCCTGATTTGATAAGTTAAACTAGGGGAGTGCTTCCATGACAAAATTCAGTGTTTTAAGTATTCTTCCCCGAACGTTTTGGCATTCCAAATTTTTATGAGGAAGGGGAAAACACACTCCAAGAAAAATAACATGTATACTTTTCTCATTAAATCATTGTCCAAGGGATGGGTGTCTGGAAGGGACACAAAGACATTCAGTATAGAAATGTTAGCGTGTCTTGGAAAGCATGAGGGGAAAAGAGCTCTATATGTAATCCACACAGTGGGGAAAGAGAACGGACAACAAGGTTACGGTTGAAGATCCAAAAGAGGCTGGAGAGAGAGAAAGAGGAAAAGGAATACAGCGACTCTGACCTCTCACCAACACTGAATTTGGAAGGACGAGACGCAAACAGGTTATGCCAGCAATGAGTTTTGAATTTTATCGTTCACTCGACTCTACGATGAAATTTGTTTTATCGGTATAACAGCATGGATAATTGCATTTCTTATAAATTTTCTAATTCTATTTCTATGAGCAAGTGTATAATTCAAACGTCATGTTCAATTTCATTTTGTTTATGTACATGATTAAATGTTATATTTTGCACTTGGGGGCTTGTGTTGTTCTATTCTATATCTCTACTCAGATTTCTGTTATTCCATTCATTAATTTCATATTTTACGTTATTATTTACTCAATCCGAGCAATAACACCAAAGTCGATCATCTCCTAGATAACAATATCCAACAAATGTGCCATGTAACAAGTGTGGCATCCTCTTTCAATCAGTTAGTGTCTTTCTCATTTCATATGTGAGCCATTTACATGGTTTGGTCAAGGAAGTGAGTATACTTGTAAATAACCATTTTCAGTCTTTCCGTCCTAGCCACCCTGACTTTTGATACCTAAAATTAATCTGATTCTTCCCAAAGGCAAATTGATCAAATAGCTTGATAATTACAGATTGTAGGTAGCCTAACGTATTCTGAAGAAAATAAAGAACAAGCACACTGACATCTGGAAAATAGGTGCACATATAATATTATTACATTGTTGTTGTATAGAAACTATAAGGAGAAACATTAAGGTTGTCATGCATTGGTAATAGGTACAGCTTACATGTAGCTAGTCTAGGGGCTCAAACACGTTGGACATAGAGTTTTTTCCTGCGGCCCGTAACGACATACGGAATTTGTAAAGTAATTAATAAATGCATTTTTTTTTTGCGCAGCCAGCCCGATTGATACAAATTGGATTGTTAAATCATTCACTTCTTGTTTCCAACATTGCAACTGGCTGCCATTTTTTATACAAACCGCTATGACATGTTAAAACGTATTAGTCTTTGAATTTCAATAAATGTTGAAACTCATTAGTCTTTGAATTTAAATGTTCAAATTATCCAAGTTATATTTATTCAAAATGTCAGACATAATGAATGTAGTTTTAAGTTCAGTTATGGCAATTATAAATTGCAGAAATAGCTCACTGGCTGAGGTTTTCATGCTCACATCTATGATTCTTACAGATGAACTATGATTCCTGCTAATGCAGAAATATACTGATTAAAAACTATCGACACCTAATTATCATGTAAAAAATTCCAATTGCAACTAGTTTATCATTGGAAAAATATTTAAATATAAACCAAGGAACAATCCTTCACTTTTTATTTGCGTTTTCAAAACAGGTGAATTGGAAGATACAAATTGCACCTTTTCCTAATTGGATATACAAAAGAAACATTTCAGTTATGTTTTTTGATCAAAGTATTTTTTTCTCTTGCTGGGAGTATACTATGCAAAAATAAGAGCAACTCCTGAGTAACGTCTAATTTTCGTGCACAAAATTCCTTGTCACATTCCAGAAAATAACAACAGCAACAACAACAAAAATCTCTCAACCAAAACAACAAAGACTACCGTTGCTACAATAAAAATAATGATACCACCCGTTTGTAACTAAGCAGATCTAAATCAAAATTTAGCAGTATAGAAAATTTACCATGTGACCCACTGATTTTCACCCAAGTATATGCAACCTCTCATTCGCTCCCTTTATTTCGGTCTTTCTTTAGGTAATTTTCCACTATCTGATTTGGAATCACCAATGTTTAACCATCAATGACAGATCTAGTTGGGGCTAGCTGGGTAATTTTATCCTTGTTCTGAAGGTACAGTGTTCATTTTTCAGAATGATCATTCATCATTTGTTTAATTTGAATATATGTGTCACAGACAACAGCAGCAGTAACAAGGTTGAGACCAATATGGGAAGATACCAACATTGCTTTTGGTTCCAAAATAAGGCTGATGTGCTCGATTGTCATATCCATCGTTCTGTATACTTGTGAAACACGGACGCTCACATCAGATCTACAAAGAAGGATCCAAATCTTCAAAATGAGATGCTACCACAAGATCTAGGGAATCTCATACATTGATCATGTAACCAACGAAGAAGTCCAGAACAGGATCCAACGAGCCATTGGATCCTACGAAGACCTATTGACCACTGAAAAAAAGTGTAAACTGAAGTGGTACGGTCATGTCTCAAGATCATCTGGACTGGCAAAAACAATCTTGCAAGGCACAGTGGGAGAGTGCAGAAGAAGAGGCAGACAGAAAAAGAGGTGGGAAGACAACATGAAGGAGTGCACAGGTATGGAATTCGGAGATTCCCAAAGGGCAGTGGTGAACAGGGAAAGATGGTGATAATTGGTTATAAAGTCAACTGTGGTGCCCCACCGACCTCTTGGGTTAAGGAATCGAAGGTGATGATGATGATGATGATGATGATGATGATGATGATAATGGAAATCACCGAAATATATAATACATGATACCAGTGGACTCCATCCTGGCAGGCCAGTCATGTGAATATGTCAGTGTAAATTTCATAACAAAGGTCATTCAACAGAAGCCTGGCCAAGATAGATAAAACAGATACATTGGTACGTATATGTAATTTAATTGCTTGTGTATTAGTTTTAAATTCTCTTTTATTTAGCTTTATTTCATTACATGTTATTGTAATGCTAACATTATTCACCAGATTTGGCATTTTCTCCAGTAAATTCAGTTCAGATCTGACTGTTTTTCTTATTCTCAAAGTAAACAAGTCATTATTTCAACATTATATTTGTAGCTGACTTAATTCTTGGCCTTGATTCAGAATTGGTAAAAACAGAGTAAAAATCATTGGGCGTAATCAAAGTCATATTGTAAGCAAGTTTTTTTTTTGTTTGTTATTATTGAATCTTACAGTAAGATTCGTTCAGTCTAATCAAATCCGTAGATGGTCTACGTCAGGGCTACTCAAATGGCGGACCGCGGTCCACAGTCCGGACCGCCAGCCCTTTCCTTGTGGACCGCGCAAAAGAAATAAAAACTGAAATTTCCGCAACCAAAAACTGAAATTTTCTGTAACCAATAAAGACCCATCTCGCCTAAGTATTAAGGCCTGTACGTTGTGGTACCCGAAATCTGTCTATCGACCATATGCACTTCCGGCAAATAATTGTTCGTGAATTTATAGCGTGGCGTGGTTGGATTGAATTTTGACAGCTTTTAAGTAACACTGCGGATAAGAATAATTTTATTATAGTTTTCATTTGAAGTCTACAATGGCAAATCCAAACAAGCGACGAAAAATCGATTGCGAAAATCGTTATTTTCACGAATCATGGACAGAGGACTATTTGTTTATCTTGCCGGCATGGACCGATGAGCGACCCATTTGCTTGATTTGTCACAACACGGTTGCCGTGATAACGAATGGAAACATTAAAAGACATTACAAAAGTAAGCACGCGGATTTTGATTCTAAATACCCTCCACGATCGAGTCTTCGTTTGGATAAAGTGAACGCACTCAAAGCAGGTCTTGAAAGCAGCATGGCGATGATGATAAAGACCACAACAGTTCAACAAAAAGCATCAGAGGCTTCGCTTCGTGTAGTATGGACTTTGGGGAGACAAAAGAAGCCATTCGCTGATGCAGAAGTTGTGAAAGAGTGCATGACAGAGGCGGCTTCGACGCTATTTGACGATAAAAAAAAAATATTGAAGCGATTCCTTTAACTAAACAGTCCAGAGGTCAGGATGTTTTTCAATGTTAGAGCAAATTCTTGGAGGAAACTGGCCTACAGGTTTCTAAACTAGTGTCATTAACAACAGATGGAGCTCCTGCAATGACAGGAAAAAGCAATGGATTGGCAGCACGTATTAAAGAGTTTCAACCAAAACTGCTATCTTATCACTGTATCATTCATCAGTCAGTTTTATGTTCCAAGTTTAACGCTGAATTTGCAAATATAATGAATATGGTGATGAAGATGATTAATTTCATACGATATAATTCCACACTCCAGCATCGCCTTTTTCGAGCGTTTCTTGAAGAGACTTCGTCTGATTATAATGATCTTCTTGACCATAACGATGTTCGTTGGCTGAGTAAGGGTAAAGCTATTGCAAGATTCTGGAACCTCCGTAATGAAGTCACTGAATTTCTTCAATCAACAACATCTAGCAAAGCGGCTGAGTTTGTGTCATTCTTGAGTAATTCGAATCAGATGACAATTGTTGCTTTCATGGTTGATATCACTGGATATTTAAATGATTTAAATCTATGCTTGCAAGGAAGAGACAAGACAGTCATACATCTTGCCTCAAAATGTTCTGCTTCTGAAGCAAAATTGGGTTTATTTGCGGAAGACTAGGCCAATGATCAATTGTTGCATTTCCCAACAACAAAAAGTATAAATCCATCACGTCACCTGTTAGGAACTGCAACAACGTTTGTGCAGCAACTTCAACATGAATTTGAAGAGCTTTTTCAGGAATTCAAAGGTCTTGAGGGCATTTTCCAGTTTGTTACCAGCCCATTTACAGTTTCTGCTGCTGGTGACTGGACAGCAAAAGCTGAAGCTAAGTTTTCTGTCTCACAGGCAGCCCTTCAGCTTGAAACTACAGACCTTCAGCCTGAAGACACTCTAAGACTGAAGTTTCAAGAAGTGGATATTACCGATTTCTGGTCTACGTTTGTCAGTGACTCTCAGTATCCAAAAACCAGACAACTTGTTATTACTGTTCTGACGATGTTTGGATCAACATACACATGCGAATCAACCTTCTACACAATGAACATAATTAAATCAAAGTACAGAAATTCTCTCACAGATGAGCACATGCATATGGCGCTACGAATTGCACAGACTTCATACTCTCCGGATTACAAAAACATTCTTAAGCTGAAAAGCCGGTTTCATTGCTCTCACTAAGGTACCAACGAGTATGAGTTTTATGTTTCGTCTTCTAGCCATATTAAAATGATAAAAGTTATGTTATCTTGTTTAAAAAAATTAAATACATATCTTATTCATTTTCAATTCACGCTGTAGGTGTAAAACTTAAGTTAAAATTATATTTATATATTATATTTACATTAAAGCATAGAATAACTCTTGAAACACGTTTTCGTAAGTGCTTACTTACACTTACGAAAACGTGACTGTATGTTGAAAAATGTCTTTAAAGTTTAAACAAATAGACCATAACATTCGGACCTCGAACTTAAGCCATTCAAAAATTATGGACCGCCACAAAAAGTATTTGAGTAGCCCTGGTCTGCGTGATACTAGACTTGTAGCTGAGTAATCACGTGACCCATCACGAGTGTCAAAACAGTATATCAGTTGGGCTTATTAACCCCAGTATATCAGTTGCACTTATTAACTCCTGTTATTATAGATTTAATTCAGTCGTAAATTCACATCTTCAGAGTTCGAAGGTGTTTTGTTGTTATCGCTAGTTTGAATTGTGTTTTTATTTAAAATAATTTGTTTTCCCTGTAAACTTTACCTGTGTTCATTCAAATTCTTGGACAAATATATTTGTTGGAAATTATTCGGAATTCTAAAGCCGGATTATCATTCTTGGATTCAAAAGAGAACTGTTGATACGTCAACACAAAATAGGTTATAGAAGACGCCATCGCCTTCCATCCTGAAACTTCGTCGGGATTCGAACTTTGATTCATTTAGAACTTTTTAGTGAAAGGCCTTATATTTTTAAATTCTTGGATTAATTTTTGGATTAGATTCACAAACCGTAAGTCCTTTTTCATATGTTTACCTTTGTTTTTTCTAGAAAAATACATTATTCTGTTACAATTTACAAAGCTTGTTAGCTTCACTCTTTTCTTTGTTACTTTATACGCGCATTGTCACTTAACAAAGAAACTGAGGATCTCGTCCTTGGGATATATGAATTTTTGCTAAAATATTTCAGAAAATTGTTTTTGAACATTTAATTTCCCCTATTTTTCAGAATATTTTAAATCCCAAATATTATTTCACATTTTATTTGAAATCTTTAGTGAAATCAACAGCCTTATTTTTCGCAATGTCAACAAAAGTGGAGATCTTTCTTTCAAATCCAACTCAGGAGGAGTTGGATAGCTTGAAAAAAGATGAATTGCTTGAACCTGCCAGAAAATGTGATCTTTCTGAAGCGAAAACTTCTTTATCGAAGCAAGAAATAAAAAACATTTTGATCCAGTATTTGGTAGAGAAGAATGTTTTGGATAAAAGTGTTTTGGTTTCGGTCAGTAAGTCTGTATCGAACTCCGACATAAAAGTAAAGGAATCAAAAGTGAAATACAAGATGGAACGAGAGAGTTAAGGAAACTTGAGCTTCAGAAAGAAGAAAAACAAATGTTATTGGAAAAAGAGGAGAGAAACAAATGTATTTGCAATTGGAGGAAGAAAAAGAACACGTGTATTTGCAAAAAGAAGAGAAACAATTGCAGTTATTTGAAAAAGAGGAGAGAGAGAGACAGGAAAGAGAGAAGGATAAACAAATGCAATTACAATTTGAAAAAGAGGAGACAGAGAAATAGGAAAGAGAGAAAGATAAGCAAATGCAATTACATTTTGAAAAAGAGGAGAAAGAGAGACAGATAAAATTACAAAGAGAGAAGGGTGAAAGGGAATTTCAAATTAGAATGAAAGAAATAGAGCTGGCAAGAGAAAGGCATGTTTCCACTTCACATACAAATTCAAGTTTTGACATTACAAAGAATATTACGCTAGTACCTCCTTTTAGCGAAAGGGAAGTAGACCAATATTTTCCTTATTTTGAAAAAGTTGCTGAAAATTTGAAATGGCCAAGGGAGCATTGGACTCAATTATTACAGTGTTTACTTTTTGGCAAAGCTCGAAAAGTCTATGCATCCCTGTCAGTAGAGCAAAGTGCTGACTATGATCTGGTTAAGAAATGCATTTTAAAGGGTTATGAGTTAGTTGCCGAGGCTTATTGGCAAAAATTCAGGAACTATCACAAAGAAGCTGGACAAACTCATGTTGAATTTGCAAGAGAAAAAGAGCAGTTATTTGATAAATGGTGCTTAGCCAAGAAAGTAGATCACGATTATGAAAGTCTCAAACAATTTGTACTACTTGAAGGGTTAAAACAATGTGTCCATAGTGACATTAAGACTCATCTTGAAGATCATAAGGTCGAAACCTTGGAAAATGCTGTTCTTGCTGAGGATGAGTATTTCTTAGCGCATAAAGTTCCTGTTGTAGGCAAGTCTTCCACTCAGCAATCCTCTGGTAAGAAGGCATTTCAACCTAATACGATTCCTTTTAAAATTCAATCTGGCACAACTCCTAAAAATCAAACTTCTGATAATCTTGATTCAAAATCCTTGTCTCTTCCTACGTGTACCTACTGCAAGAAGAAAGTACAGGTTATTTCCGATTACTTCAAATTGAAATATAAGAATCAGAATCAAGACAGACCTATCCCAAATGCTCTTATTTCTAAGAGGTCAAGGTCACAGTCATGTATTGAAAGCAATACCTTTGTTGGGCCTAATAAACCGCAGTCTGATTTTATTATGGAGAATTATGAACCATTCATGTCGAAGGGTTCTATATCACTCTTGAGTGATTTGGCCAATCCTATCCCTATTAAAATTTTAAGGGACACAGGAGCTTCTCAGATTATTTTATTGTCAGGTACTTTGCCTTTTTTGGAGAAGTTTTCTTCTAATGAGAGTATTCCTATTCAGGAAGTGGAGTGCGGCTTTGTTAATGTTCCTCTCCATTGTGTACATTTGTCATCAGACTTAGTTTCAGGACCTGTGACAGTCCGAACAGTGACTTCTTTACCTGTTCAGGGCATTCATTTGTTACTAGGCAACGACCTAACTGGGCACAAGCTTGTGGTTAATCCACTTGTAACTGACATGCCTTCTTTGGATCAGAAAGTTGATCCTATTGAAAACGAATTCCCAGGTTTATACCCAGGAGTTACTAGAGCTATGGCAAGGAAAGCTCTTGAGAATGATTTTGATAAGTAAAGTATTTCTTTCGCTGATACATGTATTGGTCAGGGTTTTGATGAGATCACTTTCACTCCTTGTTTCGATCAATCAATAGGTATTGATCACAGTGATCCTCCTTTAACTACTCACTCTCTTTTTTCTAATCAGGGTGACAAACAATAATCATTTGTCGTCGAACAGGAAAAAAGATCCTGAGATCTGTTTGTTTCAGAAGGCCATTCGCGAAACTGAAGCCACTGAAGTACCTGACTGTTATTTTATTAAAAATGGAATTCTTATGAGAAAATGGAGACCTCCCGAGGTACCTGCTAGTGATGAATGGTCATTGAACTATCATATTGTAGTTGCAAAATCTTACAGATAGGAAATACAAAGTTTTGCTCATGAAACTCCTATGGCTGGTCATTTAAGGATTAATGAGACTTATCACAAGATCTTGACTCACTTTTAATGGCCTAAAATCAAATGTAATGTTTGTAAATACTGTAGATCTTGTCATACTTGTCAAATGGTAGGAAAACCCAATCAGAAGATACCTAAGGCTCATCTGCAACCCATTCCTGCATTTGACGAACCATTTAGTAGAATTATGGTAGATTGTGTTGGTCCCTTACCTAGGACCAAGTAAGGCAACCAATATTTGTTGATAATTATGTATGCGTCAACACGACTTCCAACAGCAATTCCTTTGAGGAATATTAAAACTAAAGCAATTGTAAAAGCTTTGATGAAGTTTTATACTCAATTTGGCCTTCCCAAATCTGACCAATCTGATGAAGGGTCAAATTTTATGTCTGGAATTTTCCAGCAAGTTATGCACGAATTAGATATTCAACCATTTAAATCTTCTGCCTATCATCCTGAGAGCGAAGGGGATTTAGAAAGATTTCATCAGACATTGAAAAATATGATTCGATCATATTGTTTTGATACGGCTAAAGATTGGGATGAAGGTATTCATTTGCTTTTGTTTGCTTTTAGGGAGTCCGTTCAAGAATCTTTAGGATTCAGTCCATCTGAACTAGTTTTCGGACATACTGGGCGTGGACCATTGACGTCGTTGAAAGAGAAACTTCTTTCTAAGGAAGATACTGAACGTAATCTTCTCGATTATGTTTCTGATTTTTAGTATAAGTTGTCAAAGGCTTGTGAGGTCGCAAGAGCGAATCTGCAGTCTACTCATTCGAAAATCAAATTAAGATATGATAAAAGCTCAAGGGAAAGGAGCTTTCAGCCTGGTGATAGAGTTCTAGCTCTCTTGCCCATTCCACAAAATCCTCTTCAGGCTAAGTATTATGGTCCGTACACGGTTGAAAAGAAATTAAATGATTTAAATTACATCATAATTACTCCCGGGAGCGAAAACAAAAACGACTTCGCCACATTAACACGTTAAAGGAGTATATTGAGATTAGATAGCCAGATAAATCATGCAATTAATTTAGTTTTACTTCTCCCACTCACCGAGGATTTAAGTGAAAGAATTCAATCGGACACCATTGATTTTGGAACGACAAATCTTAGGAATTCGGTAATTATGAGAAAGTTGGGCCAGAAACTTTCACATTTGCAACAACAAGTACAAAATGAACTTAAATAGTTATCATTTGAATATGAGCACTTGTTTCCAGATGTTCCTACAAGGACAAACAACATTTATCATGACGTTCAAATTGTAAATTCAAAACCTGTGAAACAACACCGATACAGGATGAACCCTCTGAAACAGGAATGCTTGAAAAAGAAGCTTCAGTGTTTGCTGGAGAACGATTTCGTAGAGCCCAGTAAATGTGACTGGAGTTCACCATGTACACTTGTTCCGAAACGAGATAAAACTTTCCGTATGTAAACTGATGATAGGAAGGCGAACAGTGTGACAAAGACAGATTCATTTCCATTGCCAATAATCGATGACTACATTGATAAAGTTGGAAATCCCAAGTATCTCACCAAATTTGACCTTCTGAAAGGGTTTTGGCAAATTCTACTAATGGAAAGAGGAAAAGAAATTTAGGCATTGGTGACTCCAGATGGACTTTACTAATATGAAGTGATGCCGTTCGGGATGAAGGGTTTGCCAAGTACCTTTCAACGTTTGATGAATATGATTACCTCTGGTCTAGACGATTGTGATGCTTACATCGATGAAGTCATCATGTACAACGACACCTGGAGAGAACATCTAGCAACAATTCGGAAATTCTTTGACAGACTCAGTGATGCAAGTTTGACAATCAATTTATCCAAAAGTGAGTTCTGCCGTGCTTGTGTAACATTTCTAGGACATATTGTGGGACATGGTCAAATTAATGCTATAGATGCTAAGGTCAAGGCTATCTCTGAATTCCCTCTGCCTGTCAGCAAAAAGCAACTGATGCGATTTTTGGATATGGCTGGATACTATCGGAAATTTTGTTCCAATGTTTCTAATATTGCTGAAACCGTAACAAGTTTATCGAGCAATAAAAACAAGTTTCTTTGGACGGAAAAATGTCAGGAGGCTTTTGACATGTTAAAGGCCATTCTTATAGGTGCACCAGTTCTTACAGCTCCAAATTTCAGTCAATCATTTGAACTATCTGTTGATGCAAGTGATGTTGGGGTTGGAGCAGTATTGATTTAAGAAGAGAGCAATGGTGTTAGTTATCCAGTGTGCTATTTTTCTAAGAAGTTAAATAAGTACCAAAGGAATTGCTCAACAATCGAGAAGGAATGTTTGGCCTTTATTTTGGCATTACAGCATTTAGAAGTTTACGTTAGTAAAGCTCCTTTTCCGGTTCTTGTGTTTAGTGATCACAACCCCCTTACTTTCATCGATAAGATGAAAAACAAAAATCAAAGATGATTAAGATGGAATTTGTTATTACAGGAATATAATATTGAAATCAGGCACATCAAAGGAAAAGAAAATTTTATTGCAGATGCACTTTCCCGTGTATAGAAATATTATTTCATGCACACTTTGTATAATTCATAAGAATTCTTCTGATGTAATTCTTTTATTTTACCTCATGTATAATTAACAGGTGGTAAAAAGAATGCTTTATTATATAAATCGTTCTTTTTATTTATGGGGGGAAGTGTTAAGTATATGTAATTTAACTGCTTGTGTGTTAGTTTAAAATTCTCTCTTATTTATTATTATTTCATTACATGTTGTTGTAATGATAACTTTATTCACTGAATTTGACATTTTCTCCAGTAGATTCAGTTCAGTCCTGACTGTTTTTCTTATTCTCAAAGTAAACAAGTCATTATTGCAACAACATTATATTTTTAGCTGACCTAATTCTTGGCCTTGATTCGGAATTGGTAAACACAGAGTGAAAGTCATTGGGCGTAATGAAGTTCATATTGGCTTGCGTGTCAGCTCTGTTGTAAACAACGTCTTTTTTATTTTTTATTATTGAATCTTATAGTAAGACTCGTTCAGTCTAATCAAATCCGTAGATGGTCTACGTGATACTAGACTTGTAGCTGAGTGATCACGTGACCCATCACGAGTGTCAAAACAGTATATCAGTTGGGCTTATTCACCTCTCTTATTATAGATTTAATTCAGTCGTAAATTCACATCTTCAGAGTTCGAAGGTGTTTTTCTGTTATCACCAGTTTTAACTGTGCTTTTATTTTAAATAATTTATTTTCCCTGTAAACTTTACCTGTGTTCATTCAAATTCTTGGACAAAGATATTTATTGGAAATTATTCGGAATTCTAAAGCCGGATTATTATTCTTGGTTTGAAAAGGGAACTGTTGACACATCAGCACAAAAGAGGTTATAGAAGACTTCATGGCCTACCATCCTGGAACTTCGTCGGGATTCGAACTTTGATTCATTTAGAGCATTTTAGTGATAGGCCTTATATTTTTAAATTCTAGGATTAATTTTTGGATTAGATTCACAAACCGTAAGTCCTTTTTCATATGTTTACCTTTGTTGTTCTAGGGAAATAAATTATTCTGTTACAATTTACAGAGCTTGTTGGCTTCTCTCTTTTCTTTGTTATTTTATAGAAGCCTTGTCACGTAACAACATGTGATGGCTAAGTGTACAAGCAATTATCCTGGATTATCTTAATAATCACACATAGAAGAAAAGGAAAAAACAGGTGTGATTTGAATGATGGGGTTTTAGTATTTGGTGATAGGGTGTTTACTGATTACTTTTTAATGGATATCAGGAAACATTACAGTGTAAAAGTGGGTTCTAAAGTGTCACAAGGCTAAAATGATAGCGCAGTGGGAATGCTGCTGTAATTTTGGGGCCGATGTGAACACAGAACACTTTCAACTAGTTTTGTAGTTGAAATAATGAACTTATTATCAGTACCATTGTCATTGAAGCCCAAGAGGTTTTTTAGTGACCAATAGAGCTAAACAAACAAAAATTAATACATGTATCCATTAGTTTAAAAACAAATTGATTTATTTTAAAAGCAAATTTGTCTTGACTTAGAAGAAGACAAAATATCCTATTAAAATCCTCCTCCCCCCCCCATTACTGACTGGTTCCTTGGTGGCCTTTAAGTTCAAAGATGGTCACAAATACTCAACAGCCAAAACTACCATCTTTTATGTAACGAACTTAAATTGTGCATCGACATTTTTATAACTAATGCTACCATTACCTTGTAAAGCTAGTTCAATTAAAAACAGTAATCATCAAAGGCTAAATGCCTACAGATATGCATGTACACAACATAGAAAAAAGGGTGGGGCCAGTCAGTATGTGTATAAGGGGGGCATTTTTAAATAACATTTCATATTGTAATTGCAGGTACATGTAATTTCTCCTGGACATCCATCAAACACGTATCATCAATTTTGCTTTTCAACTGAAATTACTACTATTATGCAAGCTTCGTTGTGAAATGGGTATCTCAGGTACATACGATTATACTTAATATATAATAAATAGCCTCCAGTATTGTATGTCAGTTTGGTTCTGGCTTCATCTCAGTGGAATTAGTTCTTGTTCATACTATTTTTCCTGCTCTTTTCAGCCTGTACTGTATTACGCATAAGCTTAAAACATGTCTTCTGTGCCTTGTAGTTTGCTCCTAATTGCTTAGCCACGAGTTTGCCTGTGCTATAAAATCTGTTGCTACATGGATTGATCTTATTACATGGCTTCATATTTGTATTGGTTTTAAGAAATATCTTTGGTAGAACTTTCATAACTACTCCAAACTGGATGTGAATGAGGTTTGTGTTTGAAAAGTTATTATTTCCTGTTTATTTTGATCTGTTCTCACTCATTCAACTTTGAATGTATTAAATTTCGGAATATCAACATTCACACAAAAGCCGAATTAATTATGACCAGACATCAACAACAGATAATACAACCCCACCCCCACCCCCTACTAATAGCAGGTTAATACCCTACTTAATTATATAAATTCTTGCTAAATTTATACAGAATGAATTGCTAAGCAGCAATGTATCTGTTACCACGGGACTTAGGACCCCCACCCGATATGTGTTTCCTACTGCACTGATTTTTAAATTAAGGTACTGGTCAGTAAGTAGGGATTTTATTTTTTTAAACGTTAGAAACGTTTATGAAATGTACGAAGCGCATCGAGTGATGGGCTAAACTAGATGCAGAAATCAATTTCGGGAATGTTTAAAAGTTTTAAAAACTTTTTTCCTGACTTTCTATAAATCCTGTTGGGGAGAAAAAAGTGCTAGGGGTGGCAACGAGAAATAGGGACTATCGGCTGATGGAAAACACCTATTCTTTTGAGCCTTATTTTGAATAAAAAGCAGAATCAAAAGTTTAGTTCTATTGATGTAGCTTGAATCAGTATGGCAGCCAAGGAATGCCGAAATTGGTTAGTCGAGAGATAAGTTTCATTAATAAAATGAAGGTGTTTAATAGGTTTCGTTACCATTATTATATTTTGCTTGATGTCATTAAAGAATCATACTCTGTGCTAACAAAAATAGACTGACTGACGCTCAGGGTTGCTTTGTCTTGAAATTGGGCCTCCCCCGCATTTTAAATGAAGTGCACATCAAGTTTGTCAAAACTAATTTAATTTGCCTGTGAAAGCTCTGATTGTGCTGATGCTATGTGGAAATTTATTTTCATGTTGTTGAAAGACTAATAAATTAGTAAGCATTTATCCCCATGTACAGCCCTCCACCCTTATGATGAGTGTCTCCTTATCATATTTCTATTGCAAACTGTAAGCGATCTGTAAAGTGAATCGTGTGACCAATGAATGGGGAACAGATTGCCTAGGTTACCCATAATTTATGCTCACTTTGCTTTAATATGCCTGTGATTCTACTTGGTAGTAGGACAGAATACAATTTTTAAGACTCTCTGCTGCATATACCGTTTTGCATTTGAAATCTACCACTTTTTATTTATTTTGCATTTTAAAATAATGATGAAAAAGAAATGGTATTTGTACACATTATACCCAATGCATTGCAGAAACCAGCCAGAATCAGTCTACTGGATACTAGAACCGTTCCAGCAGTCGCTGCAACCAGTGCAATGATTCATGGCAGAGTAATGGGATTAAAGCTAACAACAACAACTCCACAAGCTGTTACTAGATTACCTTATTGTTGTAATCTGGAGATTGTAGGTCAAATGTGACATTTTTCAAGGCACTTGTATGATACGTAATAAAGGGATCAAACGTAATCTATGAAGGTTCAAAAGCCTTTTATTAAAAATCGTCTTTCCTTTGATGACGGTGAGATATAAAAGAAACCCTGACCAAAAATTTACATACTATCACTTGAGTAAGTATTTTGATTTTTGGAGTCTTGTTTAAATTGCTATGTTTTTGTTCAATATATTTCGAGTTCAAGTTGTTGCATCATGATTGAGATGTCCCTTGCTCACGCTTACACTAGTGTAATGCAACACTGGTTAAACATATTAAGTGACACCTACGAACAACATCAAAAATGTTAAGAGAAACTGTATAAAGCAAGACACAGATGCTAATGAAAATCAACACTACTTATATTGATGAAACAATGAGGACTTAATGGTCAGTTATCTGACCTTGAACATTTATAGGCAGCACCACCACCACTGGTCCAGCAGCTGATATACACACATATAAAGGTACATTCCAAAGTATGTTTTGGTATTGATCATGAAATTTAAATTTGGTTTAATCACAGTTTCGCAGTTGAGAGAAGAACTAAAGAAAAATAAATGCTAGGACTTTGGGACGAAAGAATGAGCTGCTTGAAAGATTTACATGTTAAACTGCATCTTTTAATATATGTTACATGATGTTATTAATGATAGCTAAAGTAGAAATGCTTCAGAAAAGGGTCGCTTATAAAAATATTTTACGATCCTATGTGGTTCTATGGTTGAGAACACTCACCATTATACCATGGCAAAGGGACGAATTTGTAAAGAAAGTGTCATTTTATCTTTAAAGTTACCCCGGTTGAACAGTTCACATAAAAGTGAATGCATTTTCCCACTGTGCTCCTTTGCACTTTTTAATTTTCATATTGATGCACAGATTAGACTTGCAATCAGATATAAATTAATATATTAATATCAAATATTTACAAAGTTGTTCATTTAAAAAATTTAAAACATTTGGTCAGACCTATTATTCTCTCAATATGTACACTTTTACTACTCATTCTTCTGTCATTTAAAACTACACAGACACACTGTAACACATAGTCGGCATAATTATAGAAATTTTAATTTCATAATTCAGTCTAGAAAGTGTTTTGGCGAATATGAAAGTCAACGGACAGAACAGATAGCACCAAGTTGGCCAAATCATTTAATGTTGTCACAAATGTAAAGTCCGCACCTATTGAACATGGGCGCAGACATGAAGTGGTCACTGTACATAGGTACATTGAGGACTTTGTGAATTCAGTACAGAACTGCGGACTTGTAATCTCCAAATATTTTCCATTTCTGGTTGCATCACCAGATGGTTTTGCAATATAGCTCACACTGTGGAAGTCAAATGTCCATATTAGTCAAGGGATTAAATAATGTCATAGCTCTCTGTGCCATATTTTAAACTTAAAAGTAGACATCTATGTCCCCAGAGAGATAGTCATTCCTTGATGAAAACCATGACTTTTTCAAATCCAAGGAGCACAGAAATGTATTTTGTGGGTACATCATTATAACCTTCAAGTCATGGACATCAAATATATGAATGAAACATTAAGAACTGAAATGGTCAAAGAGTTTAAATGTGTTAAAAATCCCATTTCAAATCGGAGCTTCTTGACAAACATTTTTATAAGCCGTATTTGAAATTAATGCTCATCATTGCATCTGTAGCCAATATATTCTGAACTCAAATAAAAGACCTAAAGAACGACCGTTTTAATCCTATTTATTTCCAGTACATCCTTTCAAAACCATGACTGCAAGCAAATAATATAATATACACATATATTGGATAAATAGCACTTATGCATGTTTTGAAACAATACCAGTTCTAAAATTACACAACATAAAGCAAATGAAAGTTATTTGTGATGGCAATTTCGACTCCATACTAGTCAAGGGATTTGTTAAAATTTTAAATCTTTTGACTAGACTTATCATTCTTTCAATATTGTACTTTTACGACTTATTTTCATGTCATTTAATACTACCCAGGTACACTGCAACTCGTAGTCTACATACTTAAAGAAATTTTAACTTCACAATTCAATTTAGGAATTATTTTCTTTGCTTATATCGAAGATAACTACAAAAGTAATCCGATTGACAGACCAGTAGTTGTGATGTACCTAGGTAGTAACAATAATTTGCTACTATCTACCATTGGACAATGGCTGACATCAGGACCTGGAGGAAAACATTGCTTTACCTGAAATATGTTGAGATCGGAAAAAATACAAAAGTCAATTTAATATGATTTCATTGATTTCTTTTCATATTTGAAGTACAGCAGTTTCAACGTTGTGTGACAAATAATAGTATTTTTTTTAAAAAATAAGACAATTTTGAGCAAATAGAAACTGGAGTCAGAGGTTGTGATTTTTTGAATAAAAAAAATCACCAGCCCTGGGCCTGTGTTTAAAAAAATGTTGATATAATCATTGATATCCCAACTACAACGGACTTTGGCATCCCTAGACATCCATCACATTTCAACAAACTAAAGCGTATGTAAACGGAACTTGCAAACGCATCCACTCGCTTGCGTCAGAGTTTGATACCATCAGGTCATGTGTGTGTGTGTGTGTTTGTGTGTGTGTGTGTGTGTGTGTGTGTGTGTGTGTGTGTGTGATATACATTTGTAATGTAGCATTAACATTTTTGTCATATCACTATGATGTCTGCAGTGTGACAGTTTATAGTGATGTCTAGCAATGGGGCGTCATACCACAGGCATATAGCATCATGTCCCACCCATTCACATTATACTGACATCAGACCGACCAGTCCTAACACTAACCTCTTCATACGGTTTGGAAAACGACAATATTATTCTTCTGCTTAGAGGGAATAACAGTCAAGCTCTATCTCTTTCGCGAGCAAAATACCGATAGGTGCTTAATGGAGAGAAAGAAAGAACGAGGGATATTCATAAATTAGTATAAATCAGTTTAATAGAAGACACTTACAATTAATTAATACGTTTATTGCGCTTGTCATAATTGGTATTGTACTCAGTGAGATATGTCTTGATAGACGGCACGTAAACGTTCCATTCTTAAGCAGATATTCCCCAACAAGAATCGCCTCAACAGCTAGGTTTCTGATAACCTCATAAAATACGACTGAGGTTTCCTCTGCCGCTTTTATTGAAGAATCCGCGATCGTAGAGTTCAACAGTACAGTTAGTGCTGTGAAGCACACCCCCAACGTCTGTATCTCCTAAAAGGAAAAAGGATGCAATGTCAAATGTTGTGCCATTGTAAGCTCAAATGTTTCATTTGATGTGTTTATGTGTACTATTTCCAGTGTTCATTGTCTATGTATATGTGTTTGTATGTACAATCCCAATGTTCTTAGTCTATGTATATATCTTATCTGTTTGTTTATCCAGTCTTCCTTGTCTATGTATATGTGTTTATTGATACTATTTCAGCGTTCCTAGTCTATGCATGAGTGTATATATACGATTTGCAATGTATATGAGGTTATCTGTATGATTTTCATTGTTCCTTGTCTATGTATATTTGTTTATCTGTATATTGCCATTTTTCCTTGTCTATGTAAATATGTTTATCTGTATGATTTCCATTGTTTCATGTCTGTGTATATTTGTTTATCTGTATATTTTCCAATGTTCTTTGTCCATTTATAGGAGTTTATCTGTGCGATTTCCTATGTTCCTTGTCTATGTATATGTGTTTATCTGTATGATTTCCGGTGTTCATAGTCTATGTATATGTGTTTATCTGTATGATTTCCATTGTTGCTTCACTATGTACATGTGTTTATCTGTACATTTCCCAATGTTCCTTGTCCATTTATAGGCGTTTATCAATACGATTTCCAATGTTCCTTGTCTATGCATAGGTGTTTGTCTCTACGATTTCCAGTGTTTCTTATCTATGGAGATAACTTGTCCTGTTAATAAAAGATATACCCTTTTATTCTAAAAACGTTGCACATAAATAGATAATATCTACCTGTGTAATAAATCGAAACTGCATGCCTTGGTGCGTCGTAATAATACGAAATTTCTTCTATGTATAAGGTAACCGATAGTTTATTGAATGATTTATAACCATTTGTTGTTTAATATGTATGTATGCATATCTATATATATATATATATATATATATATATATATTGTTACATGACAAGGCTCATACAAAGTAACAAAGAGAAGAGTGAATCCAACAAGCTTTGCAAATTTAACAAAATAATTTATTTCCCTAGAACAACAAGGTAAAAATATGAAATAGGACTTGCTGTTTATGAATCTAATCTAAAATTTAATCCTAGAATTTAGAAATATAAGTCCTATCACTGAAAGGTCCTAAGTGAATCACAGTTCGAATCCCGACGAAGTTCCAAGATGGAAGGCGATGACGTCTTCCATAGCCTGTTTGCATTGACGTGTCAACAGTCCCTTGTTGAAACACCAAGAATATAATTCCGGCTTTAAAATTCCGAATAATTTCCAATAAATGTCTTTGTCCAAGAATTTGAATGAGCACTAGACAAAGTCTCCAGAGAAAATAAATTATTTTGAATAAAAATCTCAATTCAAACTGACAACACAAAATAATACCTTTGAGCCCGAACGTATGATTTACGACTGAATATAAAATCACTATGAACTAAGTTTTAACCCGTAACTGAGACTCAGAATGGATCACGTGATAGGGTCACGTGATCACTTAGTCCGAACAATGCAAAAAAGATTATATGCCATCTCTCACGTCCGCAATGGACGAATTCGATTGTACTGAACGAATCGTACTATAAGATTCAATAATAAAAACAAAAATAATGAAATGTTGTTTTCAAGTTCTGAATCAAGGTCGGGAACTAGGTCAGCTAAAAACACAATGTTTCTACGAACTGCGTATTTATTAGGCTAGTAAGAACTGAACTGAATCTACTGGAAAAATATGTCAAATCCAGTAAATAATGTTATCATTACAATAACATGTAATGAAATATAAATAAAAAAGAGATTTTAAAGTAACACACAATTAAATTACGTATGCGTAACAATGTATATATATATATATA
>JAECUM010024244.1:0-33280 GCA_016617855.1 Megalonaias nervosa
AAAAAAAAAAAAAAAAAAAAAAAAAAAAAAAAAAAAAAAAAAAAAAAAAAAAAAAAAAAAAAAAAAAAAAAAAAACCACATAAGCAGTTTTACATCTTAAAAGTGTGTTATATTACCGTATTTTGATTATTGTTCTATTTGGGATCGTTGTTTACCTGATCTTGGAAAACGCACTGAACGGTTGCAAAAGAATGTGGCTAGAACTCTTCAGCATGAATAACTTTCAACACCTAGTAAAAAGTTAATTTGATGGTTTTCTTTAAAAGTTATAGTAAAATACAATGAACAAGTCATCGTGTACAAAAGTTCAACTGCCACACTGCAGACATCGTAGCGATATGACTCAAATTGTTAAAGCTACGTTAAAATTACACACACACACACACACACACACACACACACACACACACACACACACACACAGTTCAAAACATCATGACACCATTTTATCTGAATATTTTGACTCCAATCTCCAAAGATGATAGTCGAATCAAGTGCTCTTCTACTAGATTATCTAAATATCCAAAATATAAAAATTAATTTTTAATAAAAGAAGTTTTAAATGCAATTGTATTTTGATATGGGGTTTCTTATCTAACGATATTAATATGTGTATAACACCTGCTGATTTTTTAACACAAATGCAACACATTCTTTAAGCCCCACATTTTTTTGAGCCCCACATTTTTTTTTAGTTCTGTTACAAACTTTTGCCGTAATTTATTCCCTTCAGTCTGTGATAAAACGTATATTAAGCAGTTCGGGTATTTTATTGTACATAAGGGAAATACTGACCTTGTGTGAAACAGGCCTTCGGCTCAACAGTCCATCTAAAATAAACGAAGTCTAGTAGTAGTAGTAGCTACTCTTGGACATACTTTTTAATAAAAGCCACATGCACACACATTCATACACGTATCTGGTAGAGTCATTGGAATGAATCGATTGTGTCGGGTTCCTGTACTACCATTTGAGTTATATGATACCCCTCCAAAAAAAAAAATGCACATGTCAATTGAATTTCTGACAGGAAAATTCGTTTTTCACATTTTTATATGGCTCAGAATCAAAATGAAGGGTTCACTCAAGTTCAACCAGATTTAACAATGAATTCTAAAATAGTGAGCTGTGAAATTTGTAATTCGTTTGTAATTCATTTGTAATTCATTGTAATTCATTTGTAATTCATTGTAATTAATTTGCAATTCATGTAATTCTGAAGAGTTGCAACTGTGTATATAATATTTCGCAAAAATACAAGCTCGTTTAAATTTGTACAACTTTTGTACTCAGAAATTATAAATGATATTCATTTGTTTGTTGTTTTTATTTTCCATCCTTTGTGAATGTAAGCATATAACACCTTATGCAAAGTAGTTCTCTCTCTCTCTCTCTCTCTCTCTCTCTCTCTCTCTCTCTCTCTCTCTCTCTCTCTCTCTCTCTCTGTGTGTGTGTTAATATATGTTCAACATTTGATGGTATTTACAAGCTTTGAGAAATTGGTCTACAGATTGTGAAGGCTTTAGACCGAGGTGACTCAAGTCAGTTATTTGCTGTGCTTTGTCAAATTTGACGTAAGTGACAAGTTGTCCCAGTGCTTTCAATGCCTGTAGACATCTGACACAATCTTGAAAACAATAAATAACGGCAGCATTTAATGTGAAACTACAAAATAAATGGAATTGAAGAACGTCACCTAATAAACTTTTCATGTAGAGAGGGAGCATCATCACAATTAATAATAACTAAACAAACAAAATGGCAAAAGTCATTAAGTAATAGGTATGTAATAGATACTAAGTAACTTCACACTAATTCAGTTTCACCTTTAGGTGTACTTTTGTGGTATTTTCAATTATCCAGTCATTCCCATAATAGATACTTGAGCAAGTGACAATGCTGAAACTACACTTTAAACCGTTTGGAAAGGAAATACTTGCATTTTAATACCATAATTTGCTCGACAAACAATGTATTTCCCTGTGTTTGCTCTTTACATCTAACGATTAGGACAGATATTTCTGTATGATACTTATGTAAATATTTGATGATGTCAGCAATGATTTATAAACCTTCATATAAGTTTTGCTTCCACTAATAAAAATAAAGATCAATGCAGCAATAATTGTCTGTTTAGTTGTACGTCATGTATTAAAGCTGGGCAGGACTACATTTTATCCGCAGTCCCAGATCCGCTTGGAGAACCATCCAGTATCTAGATCCTACATTATCACTGTAGCATATTGCGGTCTTCAGAGACATGAGCATTTATCTTTGGACTGAATCAGTTTTAGGTCAATGGATAATATCCGATATCGAAGGATAAGCTCCTCCCATTTAGTTACTGTTGCTCCAGCTCACAATATTTCGTGAAAATGGCGGATCCAGTCGCCTCAGCAACAGATTCATTGGAAACTTTCCTTCCTGATTACAAGATTCTTTCAGATTGTGCGTTAAAGAAAGGCTTGAACTACAACACATAAGTATATATTCATGAAATTATAATTTTCGATGGCCAAAGTCAGGTCAAAGTTACATGTTGCTGGCGATCTATAAGGAATAACGAACACCTTGACAAACTAGAAGATAACATTTTGTTTGAAGAAGACAAAATAACAAAATCCCGCTGTTCTTGCTAAGTTATGCATACTTATTAATTATCAGAATTTCTAGTATGGCTTCTGTACTTTTAAAACATTTCAAATAAAACTTTATGTGTTTGCACACATTACATTTATATCATACATGTATAATTGTCATATAAGAATAAAAATAAGTATTTTTATATGTACAATTAATAATTTCATTATGTTTAGGAAAACAAATATTAAAGTTGCAATAAATAAACATTTAAACAAAGTTACCTGAATGATTGAAGGGAATGTTTTACGTTCTTTACGCAGCGTTAACATGTATCCTCAATTGGTCGGATATATTTTATAAGGGTATCATTTGATATACCAGTGAATTTAAATTAGATCAGACACATGTAAAATTATCTTTTATCATAATCTCTTGAAAAAAGAAGGGAATAATGGCACATGAAAATAAGCAGCTACATGCACGTTGACGGGATATATTTGCATCCGCTTTGACCTTTGTTCGCTAATTAGTGTAACTCGTTTTGTTTGACTTCGTTGCTGTCATAACATTTTGCAGGTGTTTTAAAATCAGTCATTTGTGAGAGATTAGCTTTATTTGAATTCAAAAGGATAAAAATATTTATAAATGGCAGAATATAGCTGATTTATAGTCATAAGCCTAATAAAGACAAAATAAATATTTTATTACAGTTTCACCTCTTTATTGCTTGTAATATTATGACGCCAATAAGATATACAGTTTGAACATAAGTATACAATTAGCATAAATTGTATTCAACATTTTCACAAGCACAACAAATACTACCATTATTTTAGAGTAGTTTGGTGTTTTTATATATGAAATATGATTATAAATAATGCATCATTCTCAACGCAGACATTTCCATTTTGGTGTTTGGTTTCCTATTGAATCCTTTTATAATAACGACAGTCTGCATCGCATGAGCCCCAAGCACAATGGAGAACCATTTTTCTAATAAATTTTAGTGACCTTCTGCGTAATCTTTCGAATTCTTCTGGTATGTAAAACTAGAGTAATCAAGAGTGGTCTCATGTTTGTGAGCAAATATGGTCTATAGTAACGCGTAACTACACAGTTAGGTCCATACCTATTCTTGATTGATCAATGTGCCTAGTTTGATTCGCAGGTCGAAACTATCCATTGTCAACGCAGAACATATGTATTAAATAATTCATCTAGTTGTTAGTTGTGGGAGGGGGACACTGGAAAAATAGGGCACACTGGAGACAATGGAAATTTTAGTCAATAAGTTCAGCATTAAAATGTCACTCTGGCGACATGGTTAGTATACATTAGTTCTTAAGATGATATTTCCCGTTGTCCCCAACATTATTTTGAGTTGGGCATATAAGCAAATGGCACTCTTCGGGAAAGGTGAATGATAATGATACAAATGTTAATAAGTTTAACATTCACTTTACTGATAAGCACTACCACCAACTATCCTGTACCCACATCTATTGACCAACACCCATGAATACTGACCAACACCAACATCTACTGATCAACCCCCAGTCGTATTGACCAGCACAGCTACCTACTGACAAAACGACCACCTGACTTACCAGCACGCATTATGAAAGGGAATTTAAAGTAGGAGGTCGAGATGACAGAAAACAGGTCAGTATGAATCACATAGACCTACAAAAAAAATCATTCCCTTTAGAATATCAAAAAGAAAGAAACTTAAAAATTATGTCAACATAATTTTTCAATACAAACATTTTTAATAAACCCCTTTATGTCATTTATAAACAAAGGAATGAAGAGTGGTGATATTGTCAGTCCTTCCTCATCATGTGCAACTGGCAAACCAAAATATAAACGTATTTACAAGGTTGAGAAAGTAGGAGTGTAATATTTGACCTCTCGTTATCTAGAATATTGCTTTGTTGCCATGCATGGACACTGCATTTCTGAGCTAACGGAAATATACATCCATAATGATCCCTAAACCACAGTTTCAACTGTACATTGTTTCTAGAGAAATAGCGTCCGAACCTAGTTGTTCTAATGGGAATTCGAGACTTCGTTGATGAAGAAAATGCATACATTAGTGTCCACAGGACATCGAATCCAACCCTTATTATCTCACATTATTGAACTGAGGGAATATAACATATATTCTCGTATAGTCTGCGATATCGTCTCTGATAATAGGCTATCCATAGGATTGTAAATAGTTTACAAACTGGTCGTTGGAAAAGCTGATGGCTACCAAATATGTTCATATTCAATAACTGTTGTCCGTGTTGATGACATTAGCTCGAAAGTCTTTAGGCTTCGACAAGTAAGTTCATCTTTAATACACATGACTGGATTGCAGAGAACTGTGTACGAACTGTTCATCAGGAGATATTAAAAGTTTCTGGGCATTCATTTCCACGTGTATTTATAAGTAACGATTTCATACTTTACTTTTTTTCTAAAGAGGTTTGTCAAGTAAATCGAAACAAGAGAAGTCTCTGTACTCTTATGCAAGAGAGATTTGTCCCTAAGGGAGTCAATGGAGATGTCGAACGATCTCTCACGTCTTTAAAGAACTCTTTAAGATTGTCTCTTCTGGGTGAGTGTCCACGCTTCCTCCAGACACTCTTTGAAGTTTACTTCTCGAATCAACATCAAACATTGGTCGTGTTGTTTTTACTGTAATGATCGATGATCAGGAGTGTAATTAATTTAGCTAAATGCCATGTTGAACAGAAGCCTATGTGTTATTCTTGTTCTGCTCTTCGCGACATCCCTATTTGTTCATTCTCTTCTTTTCCGCTTGGAAGTGGGATTTATGACTGATGTAGTTACAGTTTTGATGAGAAATGTCAAAGTCATCGATGTCCAAGACTTGGTCTCCATTTTGTTTTTGCTTTCTTTTCTGGCATTCTTTTTAGAGACACGGATTTGGTGTTTTTTTTATTTGAAGCGTCTTATTAAATTATGCATACAAGATGGCGTTTACTGTGTTCTTAGGGCTGAGTGCAAACTTGTTCCACATTGAGTTGGCCTGAATTTATAGGGTGGAAGTTTCCCTTGTCGCTACCTTGGTCTGAAGTGAAATCAAATTTCCACATACAATATCCTCCTGCATGATGGTCGTACGAAATGTCATAGGTACTCTTGATCCCTAATCGTCCGGTGGCTTCAGACAAGTCAAGTTAGACCAGAAGTATTTTTGCTGGGCAAAATTAGATTTAATCGCCTGCTACGCAATGCATGGCCATCTCGTGTGACTTCTATCCAAGACACGTTGAGGCGTTGGAAATGGAAAGGTTATGATCAATAGTTCCGCTGACGGCAGCATTGCGGACGATGCCAATGATCAAACGTTTGAGCGCGTAGTCTATTTCTTCGATGATGCCATCAAACGAGACACGATGCTACTTCAGTTCATTGTCAGACGCAAATATACCCAATTCAGCAAGAAACTAAATTGCAACCTGTTGTAGAAGTGTAAACTATTTATCATGTCTAAACTACGTCCATTCTTGATTTTCTTTAGCATGTCGTTAAATCCTACATTGTGGTCTGCATTATCATCCACAATCAAAGCTATGCTGTTTCCTCACCACCGACATATCGCAGTATGTGTTCCTGCTTTTTTTCTGTACATCAAGAGATTCTCTATGCAAACTCATTGAGGGTAAGTGTTCATTTTGCACTTATATTGTTCAAGCACAAAAATAAACAACAATTGTATGAAATTGTAGACAGGAGCCACTCTAGCATCGGCACCTGTAGTGGTAGGTCAGAAGGAGGTTTCTGGACCCGGGACCCTATCTCCCCTGTCCAGAAAGACCCAACAAATACAAAAACACATTTTTCAGACCACCCCGACCCCACCCATCAGGTTAGTGGCAAAGCCGATTTTATTTCATAAGTTTAGATTTAAAAAATTTTGTCGGATTATTTGATAAAGTTTAGATAAAATTTTATTTGTCGGATTATTTTATTTTGTTAGATAAAATTATGTTTGACAGATTATTTCATAACTCATCACCGATTATCAATCTTTCAACTGTGGATATTAGAAATATTTTATCATTGCGATTATAAAGACTAAACTTTATTCTACCGCTCAAACGATGACGAGACTCAAATAAATCTTTCATTTGTGGTTTATTAAGAGGATATTTTTTAATCAATAAAATATACTTTTGATCGATCAAGATTGATGGTAAGTTTAGTATATTTTTTGTTGACTAATTGGATCACGAAAGTTATTAAATTCTGCTGACAATTCCTGGCTTAATTTCTCGAGATAATTGAAATACTCGCTGTTGTCACATCAGACAAGTGAAAGTTTTAGCCTGTCACGGCCGCTAAAACATATTCCTGATGTTTCATTGTTAATTTCAACTGTCAACTGTTTACCGTCTATCATTAGATATTTGATCTTGCTATTGTTGCTATGTGTCACTGTCATATTTTAGATAAAATTTCATACCCTAGTCAGAGAATATAATGTCAAGTATAGACTTATCATTAGATTTATCATCAGATGAAAAGATAATATCAAGTATAGATTTGTCATCGCGACAGTACCCAAGTGCAAACGTATCTATTCCGTTTTCGCAATAACGTTTGTCGTCAAAATTACTTAATCCACGTTTGATAATAACAACTGTTTCAAGTTTATGATGATTTGTTCGAATAGCCATTGCTCTTATAAAACTAACACCGCCGTCAAGTGCGTACTTGTAATCATCAAACTCAATAAATTTTTTAACAAAATATCGCGAGGTAAACCTTTTGCTTTTTTGTTATTTTATTATTGTCTAGCAACACGGCGTACATCTTACTTCGTAAACCAATAAAGTATTTGATAATGTGCGAATCCTTAAATTTACCAATAACCTTTTTATTTGTATCATCATGAAATTTACTATAGCGAGGATAATCAGAAAGATCAAACAGATGTCGGTTATCAAAGACATCCTGATATACATCCTCGGTCTCTATTTTATAAACAAGCGAGACAGTATCGGTAAACAATAGTTTACTTGATGGCCACTTCTTCTTAACAAAATTATAATGAAAATCGTACATGAGCCACTTCGACAAATTAAGTACAGAAGCTCCAACATAGATCGGCTTTTTTAGTTCTAGATTTGTTTTTCTTCTTTGTATCGCGACAAGGTTCTCATTAAAAATTTTCATACTGACAAAATCATTGTCTGATACAAGTTGATTTCGACGGTCGATATCATTAACTAGCTCGATATTTTCTCTCTTTCTAATATTTTCCATCGTCTTACCAAATACGGAGTTGTTCATGAGCTTAAAGAAGTTTGTTTTTTTTCAAGATCACTTTTAGCTACAGCTCTCCTTGAGGTATTTGAGTTAATATAACCTCTCATCCACGGTGACTGATTAAATTTTAATACGCGATGAACTTTCCTCAACACAAGACCAGCATCAACTGCTTGTTTTAAAACTTTATAATGCATAACATAATTTGTTTTGTCAAGTAAATTTTAAACGAGTTTACTTGCCACAGAAGTTTGCCTAGGTAATGCTACTTCCTGTTTTTCCTGAGATAATAAATTATAGTCGATTATCATTAACTCCGCACAGAACGGATAATCGTTGTGTAAATCATGCAATGAAGTAAGATAACCAAGATCAACTTCAACAAAATATGAAACATCGTCAGGTACCTTTTGTTCTGTTTCCGCCAGACATTGGTCAGGTGTAATCCAACGAAATCCACCAAACGGCATTGGTTCTGACATTGCATAACCGTGCAAATTATTTACGTTTAGATAAATGATGTATTTCGACGGTTTGTTAGGATCATAATTCAACGTATATTTATTGCTTGCTTCGGAATATTTTTTTATAACGCCAATATCGCCACGGATACCTTTTCCGATAAAGTTAAACATGTCAACATTTGTTAGTAATTCTACCTCCACCTTACTAAACTTTAACAGAGCATCCCACTATAACCCAGGAGCAGAGTAGTACCAGCAAGGATCTAGTCCATAATTGTTATAACTCACGTTTTGAAAGCTTTCAAATATATCCGCCAGCAATAATACATCCGTTTTCAAATACAAATCATGATAATCGCCAAATGTCTTGCAATTGAATTCTTTCCAAATATCTTGCGCGTATTTATACTCATCATCGGTTATATTTTCGGTTTTTTTTGCTGTGAATAAAATTTATCTTTGTCAGGTAAAGAAGTTTCATCAAATTTACTCCAATCGTCGAGATACTCGTATGGAAATACTACTTTTTTGTTAACAAACTTGCTTCAGAGACATCGTCTCTGCCAAAACAATAATGTAGGTTATAAAACTCGCTACAGCATTTTACCAGCTCTTCTAGCGATGCTGCCATAAACTGTAGGCTGTCGAGAAAACGCAACTTTGCCTAACGTAACTGACATATACTTTTCAAAATTATTTGAGGTACATTTGATTATGTTATCGAGTTTTAAACGAGACGTTATTTCAGGATCACCAAAAGCTTCTACGATAATATGGCTGTCATATCCTCTGAAATTGTGAAGGACAACTGGAATAAAATCTGGAGCATGAAAATTTAAATTACACTTATCGTGAGCCTCTCCACTATAGTGTCCGGTCAAATGACAATGATCACGTACTTTTTTATTACCAGGCGCTGGTGATACACATTCCGTGTCAAAGGCTTTTTCACAAATATGACAAAATTTTGGTTGTTCGTGATTGGATTTCTGCTGGACCGTTAATTTTACCATTGGAACGATTCTTCTTAAACGTTTAAATATATCAACAACTACTTGAGAAGTCAAACAGCTGGATCTTTACCGCGATATATTTTAATCGGTTTGGATAAACTCGGATCAATAGAACAAACTATCTTATACGCGACTCCGCATGGAACATGATTTTGAGTTTTTCTAGTGTTCGATGGGTTAGGATTATTTTCTACTTCATGCACAGAGTGGAGTAAACACTCGAAGTCGGCGTAAATAACGAAAGGAATTTTTAGTTTATGTTTATGATTGACAAACCGAAGAAATTTTTCATCTTCGCCTGGCATTGTTATTCGCTGTACATCAATGCAGTACTGTAGATGGTTTTGTAGTTTTTCATTGTCGGAGCAACCGTGTAAACAACGATAGCAGAAGTACTTCTTATTTTTGTTTACTGTACTGTTTACAAACAAGTCCGTTAAAGCTTTTGATGCAAACGTAATGAGTTTTATAAAACAGTAGATTTATTGTCGATTGCGAGGGTGTTTCAGAAATATACATTGGATAGACGTTTTCATGCTCGTCAAGACCAAATACGTTAACTGAAATATTATTTTGCTTTTCAAACTTTGGTATTTGATTTTCTGCAACTGGAAAGTCAAATACCAGTAAAATTTAATTTTGATACATGAGAAAAATATTTTTCAACACGATCGGAGTGTTCTTTTGCTGGAAACATCGCAGAAAGAATAGCCCACTGGAAGCACCTCTGATCAAAGTTTTTGACGTTAATACAGCATTTTTTGTTTTTTATTTTTTGTGCCAGGTCAATATAGGAACGACCGCATAATACGTTATATTTCATTGTGTGAAATAAAATTTCAGTAATCATCTCAAACTTCCAACCAGAACCTGATACGGTGAATTTTTCTATCTTTTTCCAAATTTTCTTATGTATTTCATCAGCTAGCAATGAAAGATTAGTTCCAAGCAAATCACGCTTGGATTTTGCGTTAATAAAAGGATCTGCAATTTCCTCGTCAGTCGACTCTTCTGTCACATGTAATTTAGAAAATATAACGTGATACTGAACCAGGATTTTCAAACCCTTATGTTTTTCAAGTTCACGTTTTATAGTTGGTTCTAATAAATGAAAACGATTTATGGAGGTGTAATTTACCAGAACGATTTGTTTATCAAATCGATAGCTGTTATCAAATCTTGCGAAAGCAGTTGCTATTTTTTTTTTAGGGTTTCCTATAAGGCTCTTTTTTGCTGTATCACGTAACTTCAGCGTTGTTGTATACTGTGCTATCAAATGTCTAATTGAGTGTTCAACATGTATTCTATTTATAGCGCACTGCACTACACACCTGTCGAAGGGCTAAGCAAAATACGTACAATTAAACAAATGGATTTCTTATAAGAATAATGGCACAGAATTTAAAAATGACAAACGCAAGCGAGCAGGAGTATTATCATGTCTACCCCAAATACAACTTGTACGCGGGGAGTATGTTAGGGTCGGTGATACACGTTAAATACGGACAACCGTTTGGTAAAGCAACACCGGCTGGTTATAAGATTAGCGTCAAAGGTGATAATGCTGAGCGAACTGAAATCTTAAAGAAAGATTTTATTACACATTATTTTGTGACGATATTCCAGAAGGAAAACGAGTATATCATGTTAACTGCGCTGTCTCCGATGATAATATTGCAAACTTGTCTTTAAAAGATGAGTTTCAATCTCATCTAGTATTTGATCTTTACGGGGCGAACGATCGTGGAATTATTCGAAGAAGAAAAATGAAAAAAGTTGTTGGTATTATACATAAAATGGGATACCTCATAATAAATATACGAGGATCTAAAACAGATTTTATTAATTACCGTAGCCATCGATTTGTTTATGAAATTTTTAATGGACCTATTGCAGCTGGTTTAGTAATAGGTCATATCAACCGTATTCAAACCGACAATCGTCTAGAAAATCTAGAACCTGTCACGTCAAAAGAAAATACAAAACGAGGACGAGATGGTGGCATTAATTTTAGATGTCCTGCTAAACCTATCATTGCGGTAAACACTGAAACAGATGAGGAACTAAAATTTCAATCAATTTCAGCTGCTGATAGATATTTTAAAATACATCCGGCAACCATCAAGTAGATGAGAATCAGTTGTTTTGGCAGCTGATAAAACCGTTTTTAAATATCAAAATTCCATATCGACAGAAAAATATAAAATATGATTTTATCTTTGTTAAGATATTTAATCTAATGACGATCTCTGATGATCGCCGACGATATCTAATATCGTTATGTAAGCCTGTAAAATGTAAATCAGTCTTAAACAAGTACGAGGAAATTTATCAAAAAATTATTTCCCAACACTAATCTCCTTGGTTGGTATCCAACTACTAAACTTATCATCATAACCGCAATACTTTATAAGGCTTTTATTGCCTCGCTTTTTGATTACTCGTTCGATGACAAATATAATATAACTACCAATTACTAGTTCCCCTGCTAGATCTTTTAGCGCATACGTTACAGGAATTTTCATTAAAACTTTATCAACGACAAATACTTTTTCAGTCCAGTTTGGACTAAATCCATTTTCAAATACTTTTTTTGTCAGAGAAATTCGAACTCGATCGCCGATTTTAAATTTATGTCGCCGATGCATGTTTTCGTTTGCAAGAATCGGGTTTTTAATTGCGTCGTTTGGTGACATTTTGATAGATTTATGTTTTGTGTTATTGTTTTTATCAACGATCTGCGGAAGATCATCAATATACCTGTTCGTGTTTTTAGCTGTCAAATGTTTATGGATCAGCTCGTTTAGTGTACGATTAAATCTTTCAACGACAACGCTTTTTCCTTCGATTCCCTTAACATATATTTTTATGCTATTTGGTTCCAAAAACTGCTCAAATTTTTTTATTAAAAACCTCTGCTCCATGATCAGTCCAAATTTTATTTGGTTCTCTTTCAGTGTTAATAATGATCTGTTTTAGTACATCGGTTATCGATGTTATTGTTTTATCTGAAACGTGTATACTAAACGCGTATTTGCTAAAAATACCAATGATGTCAAAGAGATATATCTTTTTGGAGCGCCAACGTTGAACTGAGCAAGATGTGACATAGCAACCAAATCTATTGCCCATATATCATCAAAGGCATTCGCAACAACCTTACGCCGTGGAAACTTATTTTTTAGGTTTGTGTAATTCAGATGCAAGCGATTGCATGCTATCATCATACAATTCTCTTAGAAAGACCTAATTTATATTTTGTTCCAATTAATCCATGCACTAGCTTTCAATCAAATCGTTCTCGCATATTTGCAGGTTTCATATCATTAAGTTCATCTAGCATTATCTTATCACAGCCAGACTTATCTTGTTCGTTATCCCGATAACAGATGTATATACAATAACATCCACAAGCTGATGTTCCAATCGGCTGTAGTCGATTAGATCGCTCGAAGGAAGTCCGAACGAATCAAAATAATTATTATCATAAACAGCAACCCAATAAATAACAGATCCATCATTGAAGTTTTGTATATTTACAATACGAACCACCTTCTGGTACATCATCAAGTTCGTCTTTAGAATACACTCAACGAAATCCATTTTTGGCCTCGGATTTTAATTTTTCAAGTATATCAAAATTACTCAACGGCGTCTGGTCCCCGGTAGGGTCATTCTGCGTCCGATTCCTAACAGATTCGGAATTAGACTGCCGGCTCACTCCACTAAAAGTAGAACGAAAGGAATAATTCCTCCTTATTTGTTGTCCTCGACGACCTCGTCGTGGGCGCCCGAGGACGCCTTGTCGTTGTTTTCTTTTTTTACTTGTTAATGATCTTGTTTTCTACGACGACTTTGTCGTTGGCGCTGACAATTATTTTTAATTGTTACATAAAGCTATGTCAACGATATATCTGTTTGATACCGTCTCCGAATACTGATCTTTTAGTTGCTCCTGATACTGCCCCTGATGCTGCTGCTAGTCCTAGTGTTCCTAGCACAGGTACAATTTTTGGTATTGCGCTAGCTAACACGGAAAGTGCTGGTCCAAAAAATCCGCCGTGTTCTGACATCTCTGTTACTTGTGCAACAGACAACTTAAGAACAAACGATTTTCCTTCGATCGCTTTGCGATTGAGTTTATTGATTTGTTGTTGAGTCAACGTTACTTTGATTGCTGTTTTATTTGTTGTCGGCGACTCAGTCGGATATATCATTAAACAAACAGAATTGCGTTTAGCAACCGCTGCTGATAATTTTTCAGCTTGGTCGGGTTTCAGGTATATTTCTCTGGTTCTGTATTCGGTTTTCATTATATTTTATTTTGTTAGATTAAACTTGTACCGTCATCTGGCCTTGTACTGAGTCAATTGTTAAGAATCGATCGCTACGCACAAGCGCAAACACGTTAAACGGAATTGCTGGAACTTCTCGATGCGTCCAAGTTACTTCTATTTCCGCGATTGAATTAATCATTCGATCAGAGTGTTTTGATACGTCAAAGAAAAAGATCAGATAAAGCGTAAAATTACATTCTGGGTATTGTTTAGAGTTTATTCTGACGAATATTCTTCTGACGTTAACGTTACAAAACACTGCGTTGTTTTGTAGTTGAGTACCAAGTCATGCTGTTTGCTGAAAAACAACAAATACCTGCCTTGGCAATTGTTCACTTGGAGTCGCTGTAATACGCCACGTGTAGTTGGTTGCGTACTGAACGCTTGTTTGATATATTTTATGCTGGATAAAATGAATCTTTTCCGTTAAAACCTTTAACTTTTCACTAATCTCCATCAACTTAGCCATTGAAGGAACAACTCTGGGCATCCAAAGAGCCAATTTCGTAATCACAAACTGTGCATTTGCATCACCAACTCGAAAGAGACAATTATTTTGATCTGCCTAATCTAAAATAAGTGTGTGTTTCAACCCTCGAAATACTTTATGATGGTCGTGACAAAATCCAAATACTGTGCTTAACGGCAACATCATTGTTATTTGTTGTGATTCCGCCGCGAGAGGTTTTCGTTTGGCATATCACTCATTGTAACGTTGTTGTTGTATGTTTGTAGCAGCTAATCTTATTGCGTCTCCAATATTAGCAGCTGTATTACCAGCGGGATTTGCGATTAGGTTATTGTTATCTGCCCCAGGATCATCAGCACTAGTACCAAATTTGCTTCCAACAGTTTGTCCTAATCCAGTGTCCTTAAACCACATCATATTTGTTGCGATTGGTCTCGAATAATCATCACTAAACGAAACAATACTTAATATTGTACTTGCAACTGGTAACCAATTATCAATGTCTTCCACGGTTTGATTTGCTAGTTGATATCGTGCACTTTTGAACAAACTCCAGCCATTGTTTACAAGTGCAACTTCTGTGCCGGCTGCGATATCACCACCAGCTGCATCTAATATTCTACCACGAACCTCCAGCATAGCCTTGTGCGGCAATAAAAATATATCTTCGTCTCTGGTATTTAAATATTTCGTACCAGCTTTATTTGCTTCGTTCGAGTTCTTGTCGAGATATTGAATATACTCGAATCCTTTCACTGTTATGTCGACCTCAAATCCCTCACCAAAATCAAGATAAGTTTTAGGTGACATTTTTTATTTTATAATCGCCACACAAATTGTTAGATCTGAGGCAAAACTAATTTTTGTTTTATTTCAGTCGCGGAATTCGGTGGTTTCTCGCCTTTAATTTTATAAGCGATCTTTTGTCCGACTGCGGTGCCGGCCGCAAATACGGCGCCTGTCGCAAAAGCTTTACACGCGTCAAGTGCAGTTGGTGCTACTGTACTAACTCCTGATAAAAATCCAGCAATTTTTGAAAATATGTTTCCGAAAAATCTACCTGCAGTTTTTCTTCGATTAAAAAAAATGTTTGTCTCATCTTGTTATTCAATATCCTATATAAAATATAGGCTTACAAAATTAATTTTGCACGCGTAGGTGTAAGTAATACGTGACAATTTCATTGTTAAGATCTATTTGATCTGTTAGTGCATTGTTATATCTTTTTTGATCTGGTTTTCAGGATTAATCGGATATTATATTAATTGTCGAGGAGTAATTTGCATTAGCGATCCAGGCGGAACATCCGTTGAAAAACTATAGATCGTTTGTCCTTGACTTCCTAACACTGAGTAAGATCCTGGTGCAATAGAGCAATTGTTTAAAATTGTGTTTACTTCTGTTATATTAACTGGTAAATCTCCATCGTATGATATAATTTGTTCCGCAACGCTGTCATATTGTTGATGATTAAAACCTAATAACGATGCAATACTAGTCGCCGGTGAAAAATCGATTATCAAATTGTTTTTTAATGTTATTCTATCTCGTATCGTATTATAGTTCAGAGTTAACTCGAAATTGTCTGCGGCGGCGTTACCACTGCCGCTGTTTTTTGTTATTAGTTCTTTTATCGTTTTATTAAGATCAGTTACGTTATACGCTCCTTGTGGTATTTTAACTGATACCCACGCGTCAGGATCAAATGTAAAGTCGTCATTGACGTTTGTTTTTACATTTGCCATAGAATGCAACATTGTAGCAGAAATTAATCCAATTTCGTACCGTCTATGAGGATCTAGTATTATCGGTGGATTATAGTAGACAGAAAAGTTTGCGCTGTCACTCGTTGTTTGTGACGAATCGAGTAATAATGTTGTCGATGCTAGTGACATTATATTTTCTGTTAGATTATTTTACGCGATAAGATCGCTGTGTAAAGTTTCATGCTCGGATGATGTTAATAGTCCACTCGATCGAAAATGATCTAATATATCAATAATTTGTTTGTCGATTTCTGTGATTTCATTACCAGCTTCTTTTGATGATATCAGCAACAACAGTCGGTCAACCATTTCCGCGTTTGATGTAAACACTCGAACACCAAAATCGGTGGTTCCTCTCTCATCTGGTAATCTTTTATCTCGTTTGGTTTTCGTATTTTTTAAAAATCCTTTTAAAAGGCCATGCTTTAATATAACCTTCTGGTTTATTTCGATACTGTATTGCTGTTCGAAGCATTACTGCCACAATAATTCCTTCTTTTATATCAACAGATGCTCTTGAGAATTTTTTTGACCAAGTTAAATTTTTTATTTCTTCATCAGCACTTAACCCAGCACTGATACTTTTGTGTAACTTATCTCTTACATCATTATATTTTTCTACTGTCCAATCTCGAATATTGCCAATGTCTTATTCTTCATCTAATATTTTATCACGTGCATTTTTTCTGTAACGTTTTATCCGTTTTTCAACAGGCATATCTTCTATGATAGTTTCTTTATCATTTTTTGTCGCTCAGATAATTCTTGAGTTTGTTCTGACAATTTTCTATTAACCTTCTTGACTCGGCGGGATTAACTGTCATTCTTGCAATAGCATGTTGAAGCAAAAGAGGGTTGTTCATTAATCTATCAAATTCAGCTTGTCGTTCAAAAGGATCAGCAATGTTTCTCACAAGTTCCTCTGCATTTGTTTTTAGTTTCTTTTTTTACTCTTTCACCGAGTAAACCTAACAAACCTTTTTCTTGCATTTTTTTTTTTAGTTCTTCTGCAGATAATACTGATATTTTTGGTTGTTTGTCAAGTACTGCTTCAGTAACTGGCTTAAAAGGTTTGGTGGTTGCTTCTTCTGCAACACGTTGTCCACGCCGCGCTTCTTCTACCCTTTTCTTAAACTCAGCTTGAGATGCAAAATATTTTTTTAGTAATTCAACTTTTTGATCATAATCCATTGTTATTTTTTATACGCTTTATAAAATTTGTCTAAAGAAACTCATTAATACAACAAGGAAACATCTTAGTTGGATCACGTGCTAGTTCATCAAATGAAAAATAATTATATTTGTCTTTGCTTGCTCTCTGATATAATTCAGTAAGCTTACCCTTGGTTACATCACCGCATTGCTCGTTTACGATATTTCTTACATCAGCATTATCTAGTCCAGGAAACAGTATAAAACATCCCATATTTCGCCGAATAAATCTGTCGACGTTATTGAACCCCTGCGCAAGATAAACTGAATTACATTTTTTGTTATGCAACGATAAAAAATAAGACCTAATCTTATTCATCTCCTCATTTTTTAGAGGAATATCGTCAAGTACAATTATTTTATGCTCGGATAAATCAAGTTCATTCACAGGAACTAAATCTTCTGGTTGTTTGATCATAAATATATCTTCGCCAGCGCCAAGATCATCGCGAAGTTTGTTGTTGCAGTCGCTCAATAAGTCATATTTGTCCTGCTGTGGATTAATTGTGTAGATGTATACACGATCGTAGTTAAAGTTATCGTTGAGCAAAAGATTTAATAATAGATTTTTTTGCCAGATCCTGAACGACCAACAATAAGATAATGGCAATCTGGAAGTTCGTTGCTGTGTTTATGTTTGATTAATCGTTCGGTATCACAATTTAATATTGGTGTATTTTTCATCGATGACTGCGTCATTATTGTTCTTATATAATTTTATGTTATATATTTTGCATAATATGAGTTATTACACAAAATTTGGAACATCACTCACAGGATCCTCCGCCGACGAACCAACAATAACTGCTAGAGTATCGTTCGTCAAAAAGCAGGTGATACAATGACAGGTAATTTATTGATATCGAATCAACGAATACTTAGTTTATAATTAGATTATCCACCACCAAAGGTTGATCTTACTAAAGCGGTAAGTTACTCACGACTAAAAACGATCGACAATAACAAACTATCATTGACAGGAGGAACGTTAAACGGTAATTTGGATATGTCAGGGAAAAAAATTATAAATTTGGAAACCGCATATCCACCAGCAAATTTAAATCAAACCCAAGCGGTAAGTTATTTGCAGTTGAAGTATGTGGATGGCAACAAGCTTGACAAAACCGGTGGAACGGTTTCCTGCAATATTAATATGTCAAGTAAAAAAAGTATTGGGTTGGAAACTGCATATCCACCAGCAAACGTTGATAATACACAAGCTGTGAGTTATGCTCACCTAAAAAGTGTTGACGACAACAAACTTAGTAAGGCCGGAGACACAGTGATAGGTTACCTGATAATGAGCAATAACTCAAAAATAACTGGGCTTTCAATAAATTTGCCACCAGCTGATGATACTGATGCTATTAGTTATGTTCAGTTAATAGGAGCATTCGCCCCGTATTTGGACCAATGTCAGGAAACATAAATATGAGAAACAACAATATAACAACAACATATGTTGCAGTTGATCCTAATGATCTGACAAATAAAGCGTATGTTGATATTTTAGCTAGTGGTGTAAAACGAACTAAAACAGTGTTGGGTATATTCCAACACTTTTTAAGGCATCTGATAACCGAGCTGGATTTGAGGTAAACGCATCGTAATATTATCCTGAAAATTATCCTCATCACGCTTTCGCTGTTGATTATGGACAAGAATGGACAACTAACGGAGAAACCAAAGCTTTTTGGATTAAAATTAAATGTCCCGTTGCAGTTGCTATTTGGCAATTTCATTTGCGCGTCTGATTAAACTCTAGTGTTGGGCGAATTTATAATTGGCGATTGGAAGGATCAAACGATGATACAACCTGGACAACGTTGTATAGTACAGCAAACACATACATTTCAACAACTCTATATTTTACAATTCCAACTGCGAATACTGTTAACAAGTACTTTTATTTTCGAATTTATGTTGTCGCTGCTGAAGGTCCGTTTCCAGGATTGACAGCATTTCAAATATATACACTCGATGATCAAATTTAATCTAACGTTGTAAATAAATGTCTGAGCCAGCAATTATAACCTATGCAAGAGAGTTTTACTATAAAAATTTTAATATGTATAAAATTGTTTCTGCAACAGATGTTGGCGACGGACCACAAGCGGCAGACAAAATACAAAGAATGAAATATTTTAGCATCGATTCAATAAATAGTATTGCATTGTAAGAGAGTGAAATTAATTTTCCTCGTGTTATGCATATGCGAGGACCATAACTAATAGAAGCAATAAGAAACTTTGATATCATAAGCAGATACAATCATGCTGATGATTGTTTAGAAGAACAAAAACAAGTTGAAATCCTGCTTAAAAAGTACAGCTTGAGCTTGATTTGGAAAATATAGATTTGATAATACTAACAGATCTAATAAAAGCACGAGCTTACGGTGGAAAAGCGCAGGAGGAAAAACGAATAAACGGCAATCATAGTCGTCTCAACAAACTAGCGGAAGCTAAAATAATGAAATTAAAAAGAAATAAAAATTTACACGATAGTTTTTTAAAACGACAAATTTTTAAGAATCTCGGTATGTACAACCACGACAAAGAAACCCTAGTTAAAATCACTAGTATATCAGCGGATACGGAGTTAATGATCAAAGTGTACTTAAACGCAATTTTACCAATGATACGTAAAAATTTTGATATTGATCCGATTATTATTAACAAATCTCTAGCGATAATCAAAACTCTTGACAAAGGAATTGATAATTTCAATGATGTTGAGCGAGAAAAGTTTTTTCAAAAAGTTGAATCAACAAATTATTTTTAAAAAATATTCTTACTACGACATCAGTGAAGAAGATGATGTTCCACTTCCATCGCTCCAACGCTCTAGGCAATCGTCATTACGAAATTATTACACTGAAGTTGAGCAAATATTCACACAACCATACAAACAATTATTTTTAAAGTAAATTCTATTACTAACCCTTTCAAAGTTGGTATACACGAAATCCGAGGAGTAATGCTAATTAATTTCGTAGTCGCATAAGCAATTATCAGGCAACATCTCGTTCTCAAATATTTTCCGTTAGATCAAATAAGCTTGGTTCTTGGGTTTATTGATGAAACAGAAAAAGAATGCGGCGATTTGGTAAATAAAACAGATTTGTATGAATATTCAATAGAAAACACGTTTAATTCATACAGTTGGTTAAAGAAAAATGAGGTATTAACAGATGAATGGTATAAAAATATTTCGTCCGATGTTTATGACAAGTATAGAGATATTTTTTTAGCTCATGCTAACAGTTATAAGTTCCGTGAGTTTCTTGATTTAATTGTTGGTGCTGGAACTTTTGACATTGTATAAAAATTGTAAACAAATATTGTATAATGAAAAAACAGATCATCGATTTCAATCATATTTCAGAGGAAATTCCAAAATAGGATGTTGATACACTAATGCAATATTACAAATTTTATCATAAAAACCTTTGGTGTGCAAAACAATGTTACAAATACTATAGCAACATACTTCGGTTAATATCATATTTACCACTGCTAATGACTGGTTCTGGTATAATCTCAAGTGGAGCATCATTAAACCCGTGTTCGCTAATAATATCCGGTGTTGGTGTTTCTCTTGCAACAGCGTGTAAACAAATTGAGCCTAAACTTAAGACCAAAAAAATGCCTGTGAAACAGCAAGTATCACTTATAAAAAAAATTACCTGATCAGATACGATCTTATTTGCGAGGTGTAAAATATGATATGGACGATTTAATACGTGACTTTCGTATTATTGACAGTATGTTAAAAGATATTCTGCCAATGAGAGTTAGCTGGTATGAAAAAATACTTCTGTATTGGTGTTGTCCGTTTTTATAACATTTACATTTATATACGGGTAACTGTTATCCAGAACAAGGAAATCTTCGGTTTGTCTTCTGATTCCAAGCTCAGCGTGATCTGAAGTGGTCAGAGACGACAGAGTCTGAAGGTCCACCCACTATTTTTGCTGGGGTTATTGTTGTCGTTTTGCATAGTTATCATCTTCAGGATAATGGCGAAAGAGATCGAGTTTTGCTTTGGAACATTTGCATGAATCTCGGTGCATCATATTTGCTGTTTCTTTCAAGGCGAACATCGTCCAAATTCTGACGGTTCTTCTGTTCTGATTACTTTCCTGGCCGTGTCTACAAGGTCTAAAGAGTTTTCAAAGGCCCTTGTTACCTCGTCCTTGCAGTGGCGTAGAGGATGAATCAATGAATTCCACAGGTTTATGAAGTGAATTTAAAACGCTGTTTCAAAGACCGAGGAGTTGTTTTATTGTCTTTCTCAAAACAGTGTTTCTGTCTTCAGTGACTGTTGTATGGGACTTCATTGCTCAATAAGTACGTTTTGAATAATGATTTTCCTAGAATCAAGGTGGCATCTTCTAAAACAGGCACTCGTCGTGTAACTATTGGTTTTAAAGATGATTTTAAAAGATCTCTTAAATCACGCCCTCGATATACAGTCACAACTCCGAATCCTTTCCAAACATGTAGATTTACAAAATATTTGTTTACAAGATCTCCTTTTATACAAAGATTTCAAATGTCAAAATACGATCTTCTAACGGGAGGATAATGAGGATGCACAAATTCTCGATGAACTTAATAAGTGTTGCCTCCTTCGTCGTAAGAATGTATCATAGGATCTACATTGAAAGAATGACTTTTTGCAACGGAGCGGCTTCGACAACATAGGACAACAAGCTGGGAAAAGGGCGATTGAGCGCGTTTTGCTGTCATAAAAACACAAATCTGGGGAAATTAGAAAGTTGATCTTACTCGATTAGTACATGCTTGTTGGTTTGGTCGAGTGTTTTGCCAAACTAATCGTTGAAAATGATCAATTTGGTAGTGTCAAGATGTCGAGCATTAAAATAATATCTTGCAGGATTTCTCAGGTTATATGTTTTAAGTCGCGGATAGGTTTTGTGGTCCAGTTGCACGGACTGGTGTTATTTGGTAGTCAGACAACACAATTTCTTGTCGGAAACACGACTGGTGAACTTTCATTAGGTAAAGCGACCAGCGTAAAGCTTTGGCTGAATATTGACAGCTGGTCGATTGATAGGATTAATGGCAACTATGTTACCACGCATTAACTTTTTTTCGGTGCACTAAGCCACAAGCTTTATTACTGGTGGAAGTTTCCTTCAAGGGATTGATACATCTGTCCTTGAAAAAAAAAGCTGTCGACATGTTCCATAACAACGTCATAGAAATTCCACATCAAATATTTCAGCACCGCCTCTTGAAAATCAAAAGGCTCTGAAGAATGGACATGGTACAAACGCAGGAAGCTTCTTTGTGGTGTATTAGCATACCTACTAGATCATAATAATTGACTTAGAGCAAATGCGGGACCACGACGTGTTGATTTTCTTCAGTAATGAAAAGATTGGAAAATAGCCCATAGCCAAATACTTTATGGAATCATGAAAGTGTATGTTTTCCACTGTCATATAAATGATTGGCTAAATTTCATGGTTCCTTGTTCTGAAAATTAAAAGTTTTTTGAAGGAATTGCCCGCTATATCGAAAGATATTGTAAGAAATTACTATCGTATTGATTACAATAGAAGAAAACATTCACCACTTCGTTCCTAGTATTGTCCGTTGGGTCTAAAACCCACTGAACGATATCAGAAAGAGTATGGGTGCCACGAAATAACTTTTCATGTCCCGTGGAATCACGTTGAAATTCCAACTATCATGAAATTAAGGTTCCTGAACACAGCTGTGGCTGGCACGATGAACCACACAAACGTTAGGAATGTAAATCAGTTTCTTGATAACAGTCAGGAAAGATCGAATTGTCATACTTGTCCACTTTTTCTTTTGTTCTGATCATTTAGTAGCTAGTTTTGCTCGCTGTTATATTTCTGAATGCAATATTTATGATCCAACTCGACGACTTGACCATCGTTTCATTCCTGGAAAAGCATGTGACTCTTTTTTTATTGCTACGATATCGCTGGTAACACGCTTGACCCACGAATGTTCATGAGCAGGTAGAACATTGAATCATTTATTTTTCTCCAGGAACACAATGTCTGGGTACGAAACAGTCACGACGTTTCTCACCATAATCAATATATTGCTCCCAATTGCTAAATTCTTGGAAACACTTTTCACAATAGTAACGGTATCCGAGAAATCATGTACAATGGTATCAACATGATTTTGGTGATGACAGACGTGAATGTATTTTCCCACTGGAAAATGGGGCACTAGAAACCGGAGATCTACGAATAACTTGAGGATCATGGAAATTCATACTTGTCTTCAAATGATTTCCGCTTCTCTTCGTTGTTTGGTTCTGTCGGATTTTTCCCGCCGTAATCGTTTCCACTCTGATGTATTGCTTTCCTCTGCTTACGCTCTAACTACCATGAGCACGCGGGCTAAATAGAAATGATCGTAGTCATTAATCTTCGTACTACTTGCTTTGGTGGTGGTGTGTTCATCCATCAATAAGACTTTAAGTCGTCTTCAGTCTTAAGGAGGTGAAACATGTGTCATATGCACCGTGGTTTTTCCATCAGTTATGTCAACCTCGGCATGGGATTGTTGGACGTGTTGAAGTTTTCCAAGATTATAGAATGGGGTGATTCAAGGGGTGTACTAAATTCGATCCAAACAGGAGACTTAAAACTGTCTTGACTGATCAATAGTTCCAAACTATCTTGATCTTCAAATTGGTTCTGGTTTTTCAACGTCTTTAACATCTACTACAGTAAGTCCGTAAAGAATGTAGCTGGTTTTTCAGCCGTGACTTGCGACTTTAATTCTTTATATTTTACCACGTACGTGTAAGCAGTTGTCTTAACTTTTATGGAAGTCACTTTGTAAGCCCGGTGAATGTGAAAATAATCTTCAGGGGATATCGAACGAGTTTCTATCTTGAGCGATCGTGGATTTTTCTGTATAGTCCCATGCTCAGTGACGCTGGTTTTCACAAACATCCTTTTGTTCACTTTGATCTTGACATCTACATAGATCAAAAGCATGAACAAATATTACCCATGCCTAGTGCTAACACTTCAACAAGCATTGAAATTGCTATAACTACTGCTAGAAATCTTGGGCATCGCATAAACGTGACGTTAAATTTGGCATGCACATAAACGTTAAGATAAATTGGTGGAAGTGATTATCAGATAGGTAAAGACATGTAACTTTCTTGTCGAACTGTTCATTTTAACTTCACAAGGACTCGTCTGACATAGACCAAATATATCTGTCACTCCACGATTTGCATATGCTATATTCCAGTTTGTTATACACCAAATTGGTGTTTTAGTTGAAATATGTTGTTTTGCAAGGTTTCGTATATAGAAAATATATATTCCCCATGCAGAATCTGTTTCATTAACTTGGTTACAGAGAAGCAAGTTATTGAATTCATTTAGAATTTAAGATGCATGTTGCACAATCATTGCATTGTTAAGATTGTTATTTTCTGAAGAGTACTGACAAACTGTTGGTATGGCAATTCAGACTTCAAATGCATTCGTGGGAAATTTAATTTATCAAAGTCGTGTGAGGAAGCTACTACTGATGAAACGAAATATAATTAATAAACTAATGATAAAATCAACAAAACCCTCTGCCTTTTTTCCGATGCTTGCAAGTCCTCAGCAGAATGCGAATGTTGTGATCGTATTCTAGTTAAAGGATACATCTCGACGTTGAGAACTAGACATTCTGGACTTTCCATCACGTACCCTTGTTACTCAACAGATATTGCGAAATAGACATTCAAGACTTGGCGTTGAATCGTTTGTTATTATTTATTATAAGACTGTATGTTAGGCTTAGGAAAAGACTGAATACTAAATAGGTCTGATCTGGGCAAAATAAACTCAAATATCAACATAAGATGAATTACTAACATGAGACTGAACTGGGCAAACAATCCAATACTAATACGCAATTTAACAATCATAGTACCGGCCAAAATGGTCAATCTGCCAGAAGAATTGTTGCATTTGGGATTTTTCAAACAATCTCTTCGAGTTTGTTGGGTCAAAATGAATAGATTCAAATAACAAGTGCCTAAATACAGCCGTACTCCCTGAGAATTGTCATCTGATTCCGATACGTATCGAAATAAAGAACATTCCGACACTTTGTGTGCAAACAGTTTCACATGCGCAAGTATGTCCTTCAGGAAAAATAACGAGCATCCAATAGAACCAATTTTACTTGCTCAAGGATGTCCTTTAGGTAGAATAACGATTGGTCCTATATTATTATATTTTCAGCAGATCTGGCACCAGTTGAATCGTTTTATGTTATCTATTGTAAGGTAATATCAAGGGTAGGTTCAAATAAATTGGCACTTTGGTTAAAAAAAATTAAAATGTTATATACGTTTATCTAGTCTTTTGGAAACATTTCTTTCTAAATTTTCTAAATTATATAAAATTGTGTGTAAAAAAGAAATGAAACTGCTAACTTGATAAATCGGCAGACAGAATCCATAAAGGACAACGTATGACAATACATTCATTCCAAATGGAATCAGCACAATTTTATTGGTAACAAGCTTCCAAACATGTACAAAAGATCATGATTTCCTGGCACGCATTGGTTCCGAGAAAATTGAAATCAAGTGATCCCCTAGTGGACGTCTTCTATTTGTGCTCTCATGCAACCACTTACTGGTGAGCATGCAACGTATTTCTCCATTTTCATTTGAATTCCCTTGGGTAATTATTGATGACTATATGACCTCAACCCAAATTGGCGGCTATCATTAAACATATATTTTCAGCATATTGACGTATTATTCAAGTTCTTGTTATCAAGACACTTTGCATTTAACTGTCACTGTGATTTTCTAATGATCCCATCCATCCGCCGTCTGACCAAGGAGTTATCAATCCGTGATAACTTCGACCAGAAAAGCGTGGCTGATAATAGTCAAGGAATACAAAAATACCTTAAATATCATCACTGTGCACATTCAGCCATTGACTTTGAAGGAATCTGGAACTGCTTTATGTGTCATTTCCTGTCTGCGGTAAAATCATTGTACCACAGGAATAACCGTTAATAAATTGCAATTTATATTATGACAAATGCACTACTAAACGGTCTTGTTTCATTTTGAATTGCATTATGGAATTATTCATGTATTCAAGTAATATTCTGGTATCCCTGAAGTATTTTTCAAATGTATCAATTTAATTTTCAAAACTTAAAATTAGAAAAATGCGAAATTTTGTTTTAATAAAATTAGCTAAGCAAAGAGTTTGATTTGTGTCTTTGCTGAATCTCTTACAAGTAATGGATAATAAGGCTTTCTGGATATTTTTACTATATTTTCTGAATTTATATTTTGTAAAGGTAGTTTTACTTTTCTATTTTTGACGTTTTCGTTCTCTAAACATTTTACTTGCGTGCTGTTTTTATTCACCCTTTTCTGTAGAGGGTCGAGAATTGTTTTGGGGAAGTTCAGGATTCATGGTGTTTTTAAGGGTTTGAAATATGTCAGGATGATTATGTCTATACTATTTTATATGGTATTTATAGTGCTTTTATGAGGGTTTGGAATGACTAGCTATCAAAAGGTCAGAATGAAGATGTCCATAGTGTTCCTGATAGTTTGGAATATTAATCTAAACAGAGGTCAGAATGAAGATGTTCATAGTGTTCCTGATAGTTTGGAATGATTACCTATAAAGAGGTCAGAATGAAGATGTCCAATGGGTTCCTGGAGGTTTAAAATGTGGTATTTCGAATGACTTTATGTCTATATCAGACATTTTTTGTCTTTGGAGAATTTATTTCTTTTTAACGATTTTTTTTTTAAGTTTGTTCTATTTCTTTATACTTGTGAATCATCAAAGAACATTTTATGTTTTGCATTTTTATTTTTAAAGCGTGATTTGAAGTTATAGGTTTTGTAATGTTATAGAATCTCGGGAATGATATGATTGGAGACGTTCCGGATACAGTGTTTTACAGGACTTAAAATATGGTGTTTTTATTGTTTTAGAGGATCTAGAATGATACGTTTGCGGAAGGTCAGGATGATTGTGTTTATAATATCTTCGAAGGTTTAAAATAGGGTGGCTATGGTGTTTCTTAGACACTAGAACGAACTGCGTGGAAAAGATCATTGATGATGGCCTGTATTTCTGAGACCTTAGAATGAAATACTTGTTGTAGGTTAAGATATGGCATTTATTGTGATTCTCATGGTCTCGAATTATATTATAAAGAAGCCAGTATTATGGTGTTTATGATGCTTGAGGGACTCTAAAATTATATGTTTGGAGGAGGTGAGTTTTATAATGTTTATAGTGTTTCAAAGTTTGATAGTGTTTATAGAGTTTTGGAGGATCTAGAATCCTGTGTTTGGAGGAAGTTTGACGTTGTTTAAAATATTTTAAAAGATCTAGAATGATATATTTGGAGGAGGTGAGATGGTGTTTTGTAGTGTTTTAGACCGTCTAGAATGATATATTTGGAGAAGGTGCGTTTGATGGTGTCTATAATGTTTTAGACAATCTAGAATAATGTTTTGGAGAAGGTAAGTTTGATGGTGTCTATAATGTTTTAGACAATCTAGAATAATGTTTTGGAGAAGGTGCGTTTGATGGTGTCTATAATGTTTTAGACAATCTAGAATAATGTTTTGGAGAAGGTAAGTTTGATTGTTTAATATTGTTTTGGAATCTTAGGAATGCATTTCTTTCTCGAATGACTTGCAAATTTTATCATAAAAGTGTAGTTGAGATGGTTCAATAATGCAGATTTTTTAAACATATTTTTCTAGATTTTTTTGACGTTTTTGTAAAGGATTTATTACAACAAATTCATATAGAAATTTCAACATATATATTTTACAGGCTAAGGAATGCAGTTCTATCTGTATTGGCTCAATAATAAAGATTTTTTCACGTTTCTTTTGAGCATTTCATAAATGTTTTCGCTCTATAATTCCAGTGCATTCCATGTATGTGTCATAAAATTAAACAGACATTGATTTTTCTTGTGTAAATACCCTGAACCTCTATTTAGAGGCGGGTCACATTGACGGGTACTCTTTGCTGATTTCTAATACCGTATTTCTTCCTCTTTAATAAAATTTTACTGTCGTTACTTTTACACAGTTTTTACGGTTCTGGAAATTCTTTTTCTTTATTATTATATCCTTGATCATCATAGTACCGTTTTTTCAGAGTGTGCGTGCTTTGCATGTCTTGTACACATTGCCTTCAGCATCTATAGACTTTTAGCACACCATCATGCTTTGCATGTATGCTATCCAATGTTCGTTGTCTCATTGATGGGAGTAGTTTAATTTTAGTAACTACTTTATGTCAAATGAAAGATACGAAAATAATCGTATTATCCAAATCAGTGTATCATCACACTGTGAAAGGTTCAATTACAGCTATATGTCAAATGAAAGATATGAAAAGAATCGTACCATCCAAATCAGTGTATCTTCACACTGTGAAAGGTTTGGAGCTTTTAATCCATCCATGTAGTGTATAAACATTTCCGATGTCAATTGAGTTTTTCGATATTTTTGTGGCAATGTTTCGCAATTTGATGTTTTTGGTTGCGATTAAATTCTACACGGTAAATATTGTATCCAGAAGAAATTTATGCCTTGTAGTTAGTGGTAGTATATTTGTAAATGAGAGTTGAGAGAAAGGTAAACATCTTAATGCTAATATCAACATCTATATGATTTTCATACCCCATTTCTTGTCGAAATCTCATTCATACCCCATTTCTTGTCAAAATCTCATTCATACCCCCATTTCTTGTCAGAATCTCATTCATACCCCATTTCTTGTCAAAATCTCATTCATACCCCATTTCTTGTCGAAATCTCATTCATACCCCATTTCTTGTCGAAATCTCATTCATACCCCATTTCTTGTCAGAATCTCATTCATACCCCATTTCTTGTCGGAATCTCATTCATACTCCATTTCTTGTCGAAATCTCATTCATACCCCATTTCTTGTCAGAATCTCATTCATACCCCATTTCTTGTCGGAATCTCATTCATACCCCATTTCTTGTCAAAATCTCATTCATACCCCCATTTCTTGTCAGAATCTCATTCATACCCCATTTATTGTCAAAATCTCATTCATACCCCATTTCTTCTCGAAATCTCATTCATACCCCATTTCTTGTCAGAATCTCATTCATACCCCATTTCTTGTCGGAATCTCATTCATACCCCATTTCTTGTCAAAATCTCATTCATACCCCCATTTCTTGTCAGAATCTCATTCATACCCCATTTCTTGTCAAAATCTCATTCATACCCCATTTCTTGTCGAAATCTCATTTATACCCCATTTCTTGTCAAAATCTCATTCATACCCCATTTCTTGTCGAAATCTCATTCATACCCCATTTCTTGTCAAAATCTCATTCATACCCCATTTCTTGTCGAAATCTCATTCATACCCCCATTTCTTGTCGAAATCTCATTCATACCCCATTTCTTGTCGAAATCTCATTCGTACCCCATTTCTTGTCAAAATCTCATTCATACCCCCATTTCTTGTCAGAATCTCATTCATACCCCATTTATTGTCAAAATCTCATTCATACTCCATTTCTTGTCAGAATCTCATTCATACCCCATTTCTTGTCGAAATCTCATTCACACCCCATTTTTTGTCGAAATCTCAAAAACCAGTTCTTAGTCTTTAATGTTGTATTTATTTTTCAACGTTTTATTTGCAGGAATCAGCTTCTTATTTTTTAAACTTATCCTGATATTTTATTGCGTAATTTGCAGTCGCGTTTTTATCACGTGTAGAATTTTGCTTATTCTGCTGAATGTTTTGAAATACTTTCCTTTATCATCTTAAATTTTGTGATCAAATTAAATTCAGATTTTGTAATCAAAACAAATTCAAATTTTGTAATCAAAACAAAAGCTGTAAAGCCTTCATTCTGTAATGAGCTGTTGTTTTATTTTTTTATTTTGTATGGGGGCAGTATCCACGTCCTTCGCATTCGAAAAATTCCTTATTCTTCAAAAAATCACAAACTTTTCATGCTCCCTAATGCTCCTTTCTGTGTAATGTGTTTTTTCTATTTATTGCCTGATGTTTGCAATTGTTTCCCAGCTGCTAAGCATTTCATCATCACATCCTTTCAATTTCATTACTACGTCCATTTACTCTTTTGGTCTTCAATTTCTTTTAAACTTTGGAATAATATGTGATTCTCTTTGTAATACATGCATGCTATGTATTTTAATTTATATTGTGTGCTTGACCTTTGTCCATGATTGAGGGTAGAGTTTTGGACTACCTTTCGTTTGTCATTTTTAAAGATGTTTACTTCAATTTGTGTTCAAGGTATAACCTTTGTTAGGAATTTCGACTTTTCTGGAATCGAATGGTTTACAATTTAATGGAATATTTCATTTAAAATGACCTACATCTTGGTCATTCTCTTGTGTCTTGGATCAAGTGAAATTAGTATATGTATATATATGATGAAATTATTCATCCCTGTTTTAAGTTCAGTTCGTGTAATGATTTCCTGTTGTGTTGCATTACACAGGTACGATATTATCTACATTGTACATTTTGTCACCTTATCACGTTTTTAATTTTGTACAATTTTATGCTTACCTGTCATGTTTTTGGATGCACTTTATTCTCTTCCGATTTCGTGAACAGTTAAAATTTACATAATGTGAATGTTTGAACTCCTTCAGGTTCTAAAGCACTGTTTTTTCCTCATGTATCACATTGAAAAAAAAAGAAATTATCTTTTAGGAACCTAACTTTTTCGTGCTCATTCATATTATATATGTAGTGTACTTAAGACATTTATTTTCACTGATTTTTTTTATTCTGCTGATTCCCAACTGCTGAACAATTTCATCTTATTCCTTCCATTTTACGAATACATATATTTTGCCTTTTCTTCTTGTGGTCTTTGCAATCTTTTCAAGTCATCTTGTCATCTTGTTTGCTGCACAACGATTATTCTTGCTGGTTAAACATACTTTCGGTGTCGTCTCCCCTTACATGGTTAACTTTGTAGACAACCAGATCACAAAGAATTATTTGTCTAACTTTGGACACTTTAAAGGCATAGATATGAAAGGAAGTTACTGCAAATATTGATTTTAACTATTGAAATTCTGACTGTTTCGGCAATTTTTGAATCTGGGAATTCATAACGCATCGGTTATCATATAACCGAATAGACTGATCGATTCTTTGGGGTTTGGGGGGGGGGGGGTCTTTGTTTCAACTGGTGTTACGTCTATTGGCTTGTGACGAGTATAACATAAATTAGCTTTGTGATACGTCAACCTATTTTCTGGTTTTCTTTTACGTGGAACACTTAAACGTTCTAGTCTGCAGAATTTAGATGCACCTTTCCAATACAGATGATTTTGAGAAAAACTAAAAAGTGCTCTGTGTGTTTCTTTTCCAACAAGTCGTTACTTTTCCGGTTGTAACATTCGTTCCCCTAATCAAATGTTATAAATTGTAGCAATTGTACTTTCAGGACAATAAAAGGATGTCTTTATCACTCTTCCTTGTCTTGCTTTTCAAATCCAACTTGATGATCTCCAGGACGCATATTTCGATTTTGTCGACGAGGCCGTGCTCTGCACGTGTACCTTTTGGCACAGCTGCTTCATTTGTGATGTAAGCCATTTTAAACGTTAAATAAACGTGAATGGAATACTTTACGCTTGCCAAATTGTCAGCAAACAGGACACCCCTTTACAACGTGAACTGTTATTTTCAGCACTTCACAGCATTTTGTTCAGCCCTTTCAAAGGTATGGATGGTTTCAGATTCAAGTCAAATTTTGCTATTCCTATTGCTCTTTTTATACAAAATGTGTTTTCCATTTCTATCTCGGTTTTGGAGGAATCGTTGTAGATCAAGTTTACACGAGAGCTTTGATTTGTACTGTAAATTCAGCCAATATAAATCGGTATGTTTTTGTATATCAGCCAATATAAATCGGTATGCTTATGTACATCAGCCAATATAAATCGATATGCTTATGTATATTCAGCCAATATAAATCAATATACTTATGTACATCAGTTACGTAATTTAATCTGTCTTCGTACTGCACTGTTTTGTTTATGTTGCTAGTGTCAGTTTTGCTTACCTGGATGACGTCATCATGAAATTTGTATTTTATGTAAATTACCGCAGAATTCTTTTCATATATTTCAAATCGATATATCAACAGTTGTATTCTTTTTAAGGTCATTTTGAAGGTCATTTTGTGACACACCAAGCTTTGACCATTTTCTTACTCCATCCAAGATTGTAAATAAATACACCTGATCTGACAGATATTGTTGCTTTATGTTAAATTCGTTAATACTAATATTTGCTTCACCTCACAGAAAACAGAGTTGTGATTTTATGTTGAGTTAAACATTTCAAATTAGTTTTTGCTACGATCGGACTGTGCATTGACTCTTTCGTCAAAGTCTGCTCTCAGTGTTTTCTCTATGTAACAAGTTTCCTTTCGTAAGGACGTCCACGAACATATATATGTAGACAGTTTCGTCAGACTTTGTATTTAGAACTAATCCGAACTCCAGTGATCAAGAAATCTCTTTTTTAAACATGATACCCTTGAATTGATATCAACACATGAAATATACATTAGTAATAAAGTACTTCGGAACTAACTTAAAAAAAAAAAAACGTCTTTGTCCCACCCTACCCTATCCCACCCCATCGTTCAAGAAACCTCAACTCTAAACGCCCGCCCATATCAGCGACTTCAAAACTACAAGTGAGCAAAAATCCTCGCCTCTTACCTCTTCATACATACATACTTGTGTGTGTGTGTGTGTGTGTGTGTGTGTGTGTGTGTGTGTGTGTGTGTAAAGAGTTCTTTCTTGCAAAATATAAAATGTTAAACAGTCAACACAGAATGATATTGTACATGGTGGATCGGGAAGAGTTCATACCGGGAGCTGCGGTAGCTCAGTTGGTAGAGTGTTGTACACTTAATCTAACTGATCCGGGTTTGAACTCCAACCAGACCTGCTAAGTCGACTGCCTCTTTGTGTCCGATGAAAAGACACATAGTTCCCATTTCCCCGGCATGGCATAGCCAGTGATATGATTAAAAAAAAA